>JAEIFR010000001.1:405000-480000 GCA_018904105.1 Zaprionus tsacasi
CTCCAACTGCAATTCCAATTCAAATTCCAATTCGACTGCGCTGATGACGACAGCACGTGGCGGCAACAACAAGCGTCAATTATCGAATAGTAATCTGGTCAATGATCTAGAGATATTGGATCGTGAACTGAGCGCGATCAATGCACCGATGCCGCTGATAGATCCCGAGATAACACAGGGTGCTGAGCAATTGGAGAAGGCATCGTTATCGGCGGCCAGGAAGCGTTTGCGTAGCAATAGTGAAGATGAGAGCGATCGTCTGGTGCGTGAGGCACTCTCCCAGTTCTATATACCGCCACAACGTTTGATCTCTGCCATTGAGGATTGTCCCCTGGATGTGGTTGGTCTCGGCGTGGGATTGGGCGACGGGAATGGCAGCCCAAGTAAACGTTGCAAACTGAGTCCCATGGGAGCTGCTGTTGGAGCCGGTGCAGATCATTTGGAACTGGTCGATTTCGATATGAATCAGAATCAAAAAGATTTCGAAGTTATTATGGATGCACTACGTCTGGGTACACCGAGTCCGCCCAGTGGTGCCAGCAGTGATTCGTGTGGCCAGGCCGCCATGATGAGCGAATCGGCGAGCGTGTTCCATAATCTGGTGGTCACATCGTTGGAGACATGAAAATACCAGTAGATCGGGTGAAATTACAAAAAAAAAAAACAAATTCAGGCCTAAAAACGGAAAAGCAAAGAAAAAAGCAAAAGCAAAGAAGGGAAGAGCAGATGAAGAAGAAGAAGAAACATTTACAATTACACAAGACAAAGAGCAAAGAGTTTTCTAGGTTAGGTTACTATGCATAAGTCTAGTATTATATATAGGGCATATATATAGATGTATAAGATGTGGGCGGGAATTTAATAGTAGTAAACGAAGAAGAAGAAGAAGAAGCAAAGCAAATGAGGAGCAAGAGCAAGTCGGTTTCAGTATTATCTCTATTGCATATATATCATAGAGTTTTGGCGACCTTTATGTTTTACACTCATTATAGCTGGCTCGAGGACCTCAAGACCTAGAGCCAGCTATAATGAGTATATATATATATATATATATATATATATATATATATACAATACAATACCAATTTATATAGAGAACCGACTTGGTGCTGCCCTGAAAAGCGTCTCGCAATTTGTACAAACATTGTTTGTTTCTTTATATATTTTAGATCTTAAGTTATCAACATGAAGAAGAAAACTCATACACACACACTACACACACACACACACACACATACACATGAAAATAACAAAAATCAAAGAATTTGTAGTCAAAATTGCAAGCAAAATGCAAAAATAAAATATGAAATCTTAATGAAGCAGAGACGTGATAGAGAGAGAGACACAGGGAGAGAAAAGAGAGAGACGAGAAAGAGTATAGCAGAGCAGAGCATAGTTTGTTGATCATATTTCCAGTTTCACATCCAGTTCCAGTTCCAAATACAGTTCTTTTTTCATAAAATGTCGCTTAACCTCGCAAAAAAAAAAACGAAGAAGATAAAGCAAAAGAAAACTGAAAAAAGGAAACAAATTACTCTATATCAATTTTCTTAGACGAGATTCCTAACTGAATGAGAAGAAGAGAGGAAGTTCCATTTTGCACATTCCAGGTTGTAGAAGAATACTACAAAAAAAAAAAAAAAAAAAAAAAAAAAAAAACAGTTCCTGCCAGGCAAACAGAAAGTTTTCTCTTTCTTTTTTTTAATAACTTTTTTTTTCGACCTATTTGAATCGTTTTCCTAGTCAGTTAGAGAGAGAGAGAGAGAGAGAGAGAGAGAGATAAACAAAACGAAAGAGAACGATGTAAGTTAAACTAATTGAAGCTAAGCTACTGTGCTCCAAAACCTCCTACCTCGTCCCTCTTCTCTCCTCTTTAAATTTGCAGCACGCACTTGCGAATGAGAAAGAGAAAGAAAGCAAAGAGCAATGCAAAAGAAATACTAAAACTGTGATCGTGTGCCACAAACAAAAACGGGCACACTTTTTTTTTGTTATTAGGTTGCACTGAAACAAGTGTGTGTGCTGCGAATGAGAGAGATAGAAAGAGGGGGAGAGAGAGAGAGAGAGAGAGGGAGCGGAGAAGATAGGCTTGTCAACGGTTTCATTTTCCTTTTTGATACTAAACTAAAAAAAAAAAAAAACCAAAACATATTTTTCTCATTTGCTAAACTATTTTGTGAGACACTGTGCAAGAAGAAGAAGAAGAAGAGTAGCAGAGAAGAGGTGGAGCGGCAGAGAAAGGGAAACAACAAAAAGCAACAGCAACAAGAAACACACAAGAAATAGCAATTTATAAAATAATAATAAATATACAAAAAAAGTGCAATTAGAATTTTTTAGAATATTGACGCAACAAAGAAACAACAAAACGAAAGCAAGAACAAAAAATAAAAAACAAAAACAAAAAAAAAACAAAAGTGCATTCAAAAAAAAGATATGTAAACAAAATTAAGTATTTAATAACAACTATTGAACAGATAAGCAAGAAATGGGCAAACAACAAAGCAAAAAAACAAAACATACAAACAAAAAAACAAAACAAAAACAAATACAAAAAAAAAAACAAACAAAAAACAAAACTACAATTAAAGGCAAAAAGAAAAACAAAAAACAAACAATTTTTCTTCGAAAAAATAAAAATGGCTGTGATAGAAATTTAAGTTTTTTTTGCTTAAGAGTTATTATTACAACAACAACAACAACAACAACAACAAAACAAAATCGAAAACGAAAGCAAAAATCAAACAGAAGCGAAAGAAGAAGCTAAAGCAGACGAAACAAAAGAACAACAAACAAACAAAGAAACAAACATATGATGGAAAAGAAGAGCATTTAGTATTAGTAAAACAAAAATAAAGAAAGAACGAAAGAGCGGCGGAGGCTTAAGAGAGACAGCAACAGAGCGAGAGAGAGAGAGAGAGAGTCTTCCGCTCTTTTTCTCTCTCTCTCTCCGGCGACTTTCGCTCGCTCGCTCGCAGCTTTCTCATACATTTTTTCTTTATTTCGCATTTCTCTTTAATACAAAAATCCAAAAAAAAAAAAGAAAAAATCGCAAAGCTTTCTCGCGTTTCCTCGTTTGTTTTTCTTTTTTAGTTTCTTCTTTTCGCAACGTTTTCGTTTTCAGCTGCAGCGCCAAAAACGCCTCAAAATAAACAAACAACAAAAAAAAAAAACTACCAAGAAAATACTTAAAAAAAGAACTAAACAAGAAAAACAAAAAAATATCAACTAAATATTAAACAAAAAAAAAAAAACATAATTATTATTGTATTGTTTATGCACTTTGGCGGGGGGCGGCGTAGTTCCAAAGAATGTGGCCAATTTTCTAGCCTAGTTATACACATAATGTATATATAGACAATTACTATATACAAACTATACATATACACTAAATATAGTATACACACACACACACATACACTGACGCATACTTTATTCATACCTTATTAGCATTATGCATATTGTTTAGTATTGTTTTGATTGCCAAAAACACACACACACACACACACACACTCAGACACACAAACAGACATTCAAAAAAAAAAAAAAAAAAAAACAAAATGTGAAAACATTTAAGAAAGAGAGTGGCAAAACAGAGCGCGCGCTAAGCCCTAAGCAATCTTATGTTACCTTGTTAACACATTTCGAAATTTGAACATCATTTTTGTTTTCTGATCATAATTTCCTAAGTCTTTTTTTTTTTTGAAAATTTGTTTTTTTTTTTTGCTCTACTTTTATTGTATTATTATGATTACAACAACGACTACAACTATTACTATTATTATTACGATTACAATTACGATTATGATTATTATTATTATTATTATAATTATTACTGTAACTAGAACAATTTTAGACGTACTTTAACAGATCTAGATGCATATATTATATATAGTATATTTTCTATATGCGTATGACAATTATTTCCATTTTAGTTAATAAATTTCATGCCTTGCAGCAATTCTACAAAATAAATTATATACAAATACATATGTATAATCAAAAACACTGTCTTCTTTTTTTATTATTTTATTTTATATTTGGTTCTTTTTTTTTCGGAAAAAGTGAAGATATACTACGCTAAAGTTGTAAAGACACAACATAAATGTAATTCTCATATTATTTAGCCAAGTTTTTGGGTTTTCTGCTCTCCCGACTTATCGCGCATACGAAATATGCATGCGTGAGCAACTTTCGTAACCTTGTTTCAGTTTCAGTTTCAGTTTCGTTTTCGTTTTCATATTTTGGTTGGTATTTGTTTTGGTATTTGGTTCCCCCCTACCCCGTCGTGTATCATGAGATCATCTAAACCCATGCGGAGCTACTAGTCTATTGTGACCCAACTCAGGGTTATATCGTAGTGTGTATGTGTGTTTTGGGGGTCAAATTTGTGACAACAACAGTCTGTATAAACAAATAATGATATGTTCTCCCTCTCGCTCTCTCTCTTTCTCTCTCACATACCATAAAGAGGGACAGGCAGGCAGAGGGCGAGGGAGAACAATAAAAATTGTTCCGTTCACTGACTGCATTTCTGCTATTTTGAATGCCAAAATTTTTCAAATGGAATTTCGATAGATTCCAAAGTGAGTTGAATAGGTTTAGGGGGGGCGGAAGGGCGGAAGAGGGGGCTCTCTTTTAAGCTCTTTATGAGCACGGCTCATGCTTTTTGGTTCGTGGCCAATGCCACAGCCGTTCATCGACTCGCGATTTTTGTGTTTGAATCTCGAAAACGTAACGAAGTGAAATGAAACTAAACGAAACGGAACGGAAAAAATACGAAATAGGGTTATAGAGCATTTCATACTCGTTTTAAAGCTTATCGATAACACTAATTAGAGATCGCACTAGCAAAAGTATATTTTCCCTTGTTACATTTTATTTTATATCGATAATCAATTCGCTTTCATGTCTTTATTATGATTTGCCACAACTCACCTATGCTCACACACACACACACACACACACTAAGTAATACCTCTTAATCTATGGACCAGTTTTATGAAATGTTCTCTGCGTAGTTTTACTTGAGTTTTATTAAGTAAGCTGAGAAATAAACCAATCGCAAAACACAAAAAAAAAAACAAAATGCAAAATGCAAAGAAAAAAGAAAAACAAAACAAAAAAACAGAAACAAAACGATAACAACCAAGAAACAGCGAAACACTACCGTTTGTTGTTATCGATAACATTACTTTTCGAAAGTAGAAACAATTCGTTTATTTTGTAGTGGTTTTCTAGGCGAAAACTTGCGTTGATTCTACTACATGCACACACACACACACACACACACACACACACACACACACAGAAAACATAAAACACATACATATATACAGGCATTAACAAATACATTTATATATATACACGCGCGTAGTTGTAGTTAACAATGATTATATACATACATAACAATGAAACTTAAGGATACATAAGTGCTTTTTAATGGAATATACAGACCGCAAATTTTTCGAAAAATACAATTGATAAGAAATAAATAAATAAAATAAAAAAAATAAACAAGAATGCGAGTTGACTTTGTATTTAATAATAATCGAATCGATTGAATCGATATCGATACGTTGCCTGCGCGACGTATATGTATATTATTTCTTTAGCTTTAAATCGATTAGAATATTCAACATAAATATGGAAGTCTCGAAAATATCAATATTACTTTTCTGGGTAATTTCTAGTTTTTCACATCGTTTTCACTCATAACTCATCCAAAAATCATTTGTTAATACTTGGAAAAGACTTTTTGATCTCGACATTGTACCTAGATTGATTCTATATTTCAATTTGTTGGATTAAGGAACTTCGATATTTTTCGATTTTTTCCCTTACAAAAATTTCGAAAATTGCCAAAAATTTGACATATTGATTTTATGCTTAAAATCAATCAAGATATTCATAATTAGCATAAAAATCCAATCCGCAACTGATTCGGATAAAAAAAGTATAAAATATGAATATTTTTCGATTTTCCAGGGTTGTCTCTCCACTCTCATATCGAACTTCGATAATCTTATTACATGCCTAACGGGGTATTCCAGTTTCGATAACTAATACGATTAATTTGATTTGTTTTTTCAGTTATTTATATATTTATTTATTGTCTGGGAATTAGTATGATGACCCTGGACCGCAAGGAACAGGCTGAAAAACGCTATTGCAACTAAAAACATAATTTGTCGGACAAGCTGGGGCTGCCACAGATGATCCTCCATAGCCACCGACATTCTGACCACCATATGATCTACTGCGCGTTGTCTCTTCCGCAAACGTGCGGGCTGAAAATGCCCTAGACAACAATTTCGGAACATTGTCTGATGAAGACTGTCTGGCTGTTGCATAAACTGGCGCCTTAGGTGCTGAATAAGTTGGGGCTGCAGGTGCTGAATAGGCTGGAGCCGCTGGTGCTGAATAAGTTGGGGCTGCTGGTGCTGAATAGGCTGGAGCCGCAGGTGCTGAATACGCTGGAGCCGCTGAAGCTTTTGAAGCAGGAGTAGCTGGTGCTGAATAAGCAGAAGGTTTAGACGCTGAATAACTCGGAGAAGCAGGTGCTGAATAGCTCTGAGCAGCAGCTGAGTAGCTAGATGTTGCTGGAGCAGAATAAGCAGGAGCAGCTGGTGCAGAATATGTGGGTGCCTTAGGTGCTGAATAGCTTGAAGAAGCAGGCGCTGAATAGCTCTGAGCAGCAGTTGAATAGCTAGATGTTGCTGGAGCAGAATAAGCAGAAGCAGCTGGAGCAGAATATGTGGTTGCCTTAGGTGCTGAATAGCTTGGAGTTGGAGGTGCCGAGTAACTTGTTGCGGCGGGCGCTGAATAGCTTGAACCGGCAGCTGCTGAGTTACTTGGAGCAGCAGGTGCAGCGTAGCTTGCTGCAGCTGGTGCGGAATAGCTAGCAGCGGCTGGTGCGGAATATGCAGGACTCTTTGACGCTGAGTAACTAGATGATGGAGCTGAATAGCTTGAAACAGCCGATGATGAGTAGCTGCTGGGCACAGCAGGTGCTGAATAGCTTGGAGCAGCTGCAGGTGCTGAATATGCTGGAGCCTTTGGCGCTGAGTAGCTGGATGCCGGTGCTGAATAGCTTGGAGCGGCTGCAGGTGCTGAATACGCTGGACTCTTTGGCGCTGAGTAGCTGGATGCCGGTGCTGAATAGCTGGGAGCAGCTGCAGGTGCTGAATATGCTGGACTCTTTGGTGCTGAGTAGCTGGATGACGGTGCTGAATAGCTTGAAGCAGCCGATGATGAGTAGCTGGTGGGCGCAGCAGGTGCTGAATAGCTTGGAGCAGCTGCTGGTTCTGAATATGCTGGAGCCTTTGGCGCTGAGTAGCTGGATGCCGGTGCTGAATAGCTTGGAGCAGCTGCAGGTGCTGAATATGCTGGACTCTTTGGTGCTGAGTAGCTGGATGACGGTGCTGAATAGCTTGAAGCAGCCGATGATGAGTAGCTGGTGGGCGCAGCAGGTGCTGAATAGCTTGGAGCAGCTGCTGGTGCTGAATATGCTGGAGCCTTTGGCGCTGAGTAGCTGGATGCCGGTGCTGAATAGCTTGGAGCAGCTGCTGGTGCTGAATAACTTGAAGACGCTGGTGCTGCGTACGCCGAAGCCTTTGGTGCGGAATAACTAGATGCTGGTGCTGAATAGCTCGGAGCAGCTGCAGGTGCTGAATAGCTCGGAGCAGCTCCAGACGGTGAGTAGCTGGACAGAGAGTTATAGTAAAGTGGCGGTCCATAAGCCTGCGATGGAATGCCTTGCGATGCGCGTTTTTTCTGATGATCCGACGAGGTCTCCGGAATAGCCAGATCCTCAAAGTCTTCGGCGCTGGCAGCATATTGCTCCGCCGGCACAAGCGTGGCCAGGCAGCTGCCAATTGCCAAAACCGCAAATAAACGCGCTCCAATGAAAGTCATTCTCGGCTCTCTCTGTTCCGATCGACCAGTAAAAAGATACTACGTTATTGTCTGCGCTGGGCGATATCTTTTATGAGCTCCGAATCATGAGTTCAGCAAAAAACGAATTACCCACGTTGTGCAATTTTGCAATCCCAATTCGAAATCGGAATCGAAGATCATTGTTGTTCTTTGCTGGAATCCATCAAGTTGGACTTTTTTTCTGTAGTTGTTCTGTAGTTGGCGTTGGAGTTTTGAAATCGTAAGCGTTCCAGTTTCAGTAATCCAAAAAAAAAAAAGAAAAGAGTTTACCCGAACGCTGATTGGGCATGATTGGGAATGTAGAACAGAGAGTTTGTTATTGAAATTGACTTTAGAAGGTCGAGAAATGCAATCGATGCATTCAGAAAAAAACTGTCAAGTTTGCCTACATATTTATAGGTTTTGTGCAGTTAAGTAACAATGGAAGCTAATTAAATTAAATGTTTAGATAAATCTCTTAAGCTTCCTGAAAAATAAATGTATTTAAAATTTAAATTTATTATTAATAATTAAATTTAAAAAATCGTTATCGTTATCGTTGTTAATCGTTACTCGAAATGCATGCTGATAAAGCAGCTCTCGCTCCACTGCTTTGCACTGCTTGCAACAGCTGGGAATGTTTTTCTCCACGCCTCTGTTAATTAACAACCATGTGCGCTGTTAACACTGGCGCCCTCTGTTGTGATGGCAGCAAACTTCAAGCATATGTGCATTGCGTGCAATTATCGATAATCGTCACGCGTTGTTATCGACAACTGCCGTTCACTTCCAAATCAACACGTCAACGCTTTCTTCTTCTTCAATTTCCCACAAACACCTGAAAATAGCGGCAGCGATTTAGTTGCGCTAGCGGCAAATTATTAATGCAAATCGCAAAGGTTTTGGTAAAATAAAAAGTCGTGAACTGATTCAGTTGACATAGCTATTGGCTGCTTCTCAATTAAGGAATACACGAATTGCAAGTAAGTCCATCGCAAGTTGCCGACTCTGAAGGGGGTGCCAGCGTGCAAGAAAGGCAGAGAGAGAGAGAAAGACAGTGCCGCCTACCAGCTGCTTGCGTTGGCAGAAAATGTAATGTGCCGAAGAGAAGAGAATAGAGGAAGAAGCAGGCGGCGCGACAGAGGTTATTGCACTCTGGCGCGAATTCTTCTATTATTTGGCAAAAAAAAAAAAATAAAATTAGATTTTCCCTTATTTTTTTGATTTAGCTAACGTGCATCATGTTGCAACGACGCGGCAGCTGCTGTCGCCTGTCCCTGCTGGCGACGCTTTTGTGCCTCATCATCACACTGAACTCGCGTGGAGCTGTGGTCAATGCGGCCGCTGTGATGTCTGTCGATCTCGGCAGCGAATGGATGAAAGTGGGCGTCGTCTCACCTGGTGTGCCCATGGAGATTGCCCTAAATCGTGAGTCCAAGCGCAAGACACCCGCCATTCTTGCCTTCCGCGATAATGTGCGCACCTTTGGTGAGGATGCTCAGACAATTGGAATACGTGAACCATCGGCGGCATATGGTTATCTGCTCGATCTATTGGGCAAGACCATCGATAATCCCATTGTCGATTTGTACAGGTGAGTCTATATATATGTGTGTGTGTGTGTCCGTGTGGGCCACGTCATGTTTTACTGCTGCTGTTTGTGGGTCGGTAGGGGGGGAGGAGGGAATTGCCTGTCTTATGCCACATTAATCTATTACTGGCTCCATTTACAGTTTATTTCATTTAAAGAAAATTAATCCAATTAATTGAAAAAAAAAGAGTTGTTGATCCTAAGATTTCTAGAATTTTCGATTGATTATCTCTCTCTCGGCTTGTTTACAGAAAACGTTTCCCCTACTATACGATAATTGGCGACAAGGAGCGCAATACGATCGTGTTCAAGAAGAGCGACACCGAGGAGTTCAGCGTGGAGGAGCTGATCGCCCAAATGCTGGTCAAGGCCAAGGAGTTTGCCCAGGAATCCACACAGCAACCGATCACCGAATGTGTACTCACCGTGCCCGGTTACTTTGGCCAAGCGGAGCGTGAGGCATTGCTAGTGGCTGCACAATTGGCCAATCTGAAGGTGCTGCAACTGATCAATGATTACGCGGCTGTGGCCCTCAACTACGGTGTCTTCCATCGGGGTGAAATCAATGAGACTGCCCAGTATTTCTTGTTCTATGACATGGGTGCATATAAGACATCCGCAGCCGTGGTTAGCTATCAGCTGGTCAAGGATAAGGTGACCAAGGAGACAAATCCGGTTGTGCAAGTGCTAGGTGTTGGCTTCGATCGTACACTGGGTGGTCTGGAGATTCAATTGAGATTGCGTGACTATTTGGCCAGCGAGTTCAATGCGTTGAAGAAGACCAAAACCGATGTCACAACCAGTCCACGTGCATTGGCCAAACTCTTCAAGGAGGCGGGTCGTTTGAAGAATGTTCTTTCGGCGAATAATGATCATTATGCACAGATTGAGAATCTGCTTGAGGATCATGATTTCAAGCTGCAAGTATCACGCGAGAAACTGGAAGAGCTCTGCGCCGATCTATGGCCACGTACCACAAAGCCATTGGAGGACGCATTGGCCACATCGCATCTATCTCTGGATGTCATCAATCAGGTGATACTCTTTGGTGGCGGCACTCGTGTACCCCGCGTCCAGGAGACAATCAAACAGTTGATCAAACAGGAGCTGGGCAAGAACCTCAATGCCGATGAGTCGGCAACCATGGGTGCTGTCTACAAGGCAGCCGATCTCTCATCGGGCTTCAAGGTGAAGAAGTTCATTGTCAAGGATGCTGTGGTGTTCCCCCTGCAGGTGGCATTCGAGCGTGATCCTGGAGATGGCGCCGCTGTCAAGCAGGTGAAGCGTGTTCTGTTCGCTCTGATGAATCCGTATCCACAAAAGAAGGTGATCACCTTCAACAAACATACCGATGACTTTGAATTCTATGTCAACTATGGAGATCTGGATCGTTACACGGCCGAGGATGTGGCTGCCATTGGTAGCCTGAACATTACACGTGTTCAGCTGCAGCAGGTCAAGGAATTGCTGGAGAAATCCAAGAAGGATCTGGTCGACAATAAGGGCATCAAGGCGTATTTCTATCTCGATGATTCCGGCATCTTCCATTGCACTGGTGTCGAGTATGTGTACGAGAAGCAAAAAGTGGAGGAGGAACTCGATGAGGATAGCACATTGGCCAAACTGGGCAGCACCATAAGCAAACTGTTTACCAAGGATGCCGAGAAGACAGCCGGAGGTGAGGGCAGCAGTGATACACCAACGCCCGAGCAGGAGACACCTGAAGAGCCAGCGGCTGGTAAATCTGAGGACAGCAAGAAGGATAAGGCTTCCTCCACCGATGGTGCCGACGGTGCCAGTGCCAACGGAAAACCCGATGAGGAGCCCAAAGCCGAAGCCAAGAATGATACGATCAAGCTGGTCACCATTAAGACTCCCGTTGCGCACAAGACCCATGTACAGTTTACAGCTCCGTTGAGCGGTCAAGGATACGAGAGCTCGTTGTCCAAGCTGACGGCCATCAATAAGGTCGAGGAGCAACGTGTCCGTCTTGAGTCCTCGTTTAATGCCCTCGAATCCCACATCATTGAGGTGCAACAGAAACTGGATGAGAAACCCTATTCCGAATGTGCCACCGCCGAGGAGAAGGAGAAACTTTTGGCCGAGTGCAGTAAATTGTCCGAGTGGCTGTACGAGGATGTGGAGAATCCCAAACCGGAATTGTACGAGAATAAACTGGCGCAGCTGCAGAAACTCTCCAATGTCTTCCTTGCACGTCATTGGGAGCACGAGGAACGTCCCGATGCCATCAAGGCACTCAAAGGCATGATCGATGGAGCCGAGAAATTCCTGACAACGGCACGCAACCTCACCAAGGAAACCAATCCTGAAAAGGATGTCTACACTCAGGTGGAAATCGATACCCTTGTCAAGGTAATTGACGAGACCAACACCTGGCTGAAGACCGAGAGTGCCGCCCAGAAGAAACTCAGTCGCAGTGCGGACGTGCGTTTGACTGTCAAGGATCTCACCGATAAGATGAGTCTGCTTGATCGTGAGGTCAAGTATCTGGTGAACAAGATCAAGATCTGGAAGCCCAAGGTTAAGCCAGATAAGGAGAAGAAGCCAAAAGAGACTGAACCCATCGATGCCAGTGGCAGCGGCGATGCCGCCAGCGCTGGCGATGAGACTAAAAATGAAGCTGACCAGGCCGAGGCGCCCAGCACAGAGCAGGAGCCAAGGCAGCAGACAGAGCAGGAGCAGGAGGAGGAGGAGGTGGTGGTGACACCTACGCCAACAGCGGAATCAAATACACCACACAGCGAACTCTAAATTCATCACATCTCTTCACTATGAATAGAGGGAGATGGCGAGCGAGATAGAGAAGAGAGAGAGAGCAAGTGTTTGAAAGTGCAGGACAATGAGAACGTAATAAGGGCGGGGAGAAAATGAATGGGCGAGTGCTTTGGTACCGGTCGATCGATCAGTTAGTATGGAGTGGAGTGAGTTGGGTGGGACGACAGGTATATTTGAGTGCGCGTGTACTTCAAAATTACAGATTACATGCGCGATAAACCAATCGATCAATGAACTAGTTGTTGTTGTGGGGTAGGGGGTGGGGGACAGATAAACGGACTGGAAATACTCGACATGGAGGGGGTCAGAGGGTAGTTTGACTCGGGTATCGCGACACGCTCCAGAGCACTCGGCGCACAGAAGTGTATATTTTTGTGAATTATGAGTTTGTTGAAACTAGCTAATGGCGGGGTTAAATTATGCTACTTTAATCTAAAAAAAAAAAAAAACTAAACGAAAAACAAATGTAATAATATTATAAATGTATTTAAACTCAAGTTTCATTCCGTCGTGCTTTAAGTTCTCCATTCGATATGCCTAGATATATATACAAAATTATAGGGCTGTATTGTATATATAAATAAGCATATACATTATTATCCAAATAAAACGAAAGACTTGAAGTACTCAAACTGAACTCAACTCCTCAATCCCCCACAAGCATATATGTATGTGTGCATACATAATAATAAATTAATAATATTAATGTATTTATGCCTCAATGCATAAATATAAAACGGTTAAGAGAAAGAAGAAAAAAAAAACAAGAGAAACCAAACAGAAATTGATGTTTATCATTATAGAAAACAAGATACTGGGAAAAAAAGCTCAAAAATAAAATATATAACAAAAATTTATTTAATGTTTTTTTTTTTTAATTGCATTTCTTTTAAATGTCCTGTTTGTAATCTCATGGGTTTCATTCAAAGATGTACATGTATTGTTGCTTTGATGCATCTGTGTGCAATATGTTGTGTTATTATATATGTATGCATGTATGTATGTACATATGTTCAGGAAGTCGCCACAGCTGATGCAGCGTACCATTTCGAAGTGCTGCCTATCGATAACAATTGCTATTCGAGCAGCACTGCGTGCGCAGCATCCATCGATACTTTTGTTTTTTTAAGAAATACTATTTTTACTACTATTTCCAAGCGGTAAATATATTATAAGCGACTTTCTCCATTTTTAATCGATCATGGGAGATACGAAATGCAATAAAAAGCATATAGTCGACATAGTTTTATTTCATTTATCGTTTTTTGGTATTTTTATATTTGACATTCCACATGCTTTTAAAAGTTGGGCACACTGTTAAAATAAGAAATATCGTCAGACGTTCGCGGAAGACGATGTACAAAGATTATAATTCCGGAGACTTTTTTACACGCCAAGATTCGGGAAGCATATTGTAGTTAAAGCCATTTATTTAAATTGAATATTTGCGCATCTGCGATAATTAGTAATATCGGAAAATTTTGCAAACGTGTGAGCTAAATGTAATGTATGTAATAACAACGTAAAATTTATTCGCGTCTACACAATTACAAATACAACAACTGCGCGACACAAAAGCCATAGCCACAAAAAAATATGGCGAAGACGAATTAGTGCAATCTTGCAAACTTTCAAATATACATACAGACGTCAATACATACAAACATAACAAAAAAATAAACTATATGTATGTTGTGGATCGAGGTAAATGCCTGCATACTGTAAATGAATGCATGTGTCGTCTGCACACATATGTATATGTACATAAGTACATATGTATATGTATGCAGGCACACATGTAACTGTGTGTGTGTGTGAGTTTGTGTATTTGTGGATCTATTGAATTGTTTGGAGGGTAATGAAAACATATGTATGTATGTACATGTGTGTACGTACATTGCGCACACAGCTTTTTGTAGTGTACATGGGATGGTATGCAATTGATTTTGCTATGCAATGAAAATCATAAAATCGTTTTTCATTACTACAGATCAGCCATACATATTTCGATTGCAGTTGTTTAAATATGAAACGATTTCCACGAGTTGATTGGAGAAACCGATTGATGATGATTGTTTATTGCATTTATTTGTATGTATGCATCCTCTATGTATTTGTGTGTTCATCTTATCATATGTAGGTATGTACATATATATATGTGAAACATACATACATACATACATATGCTGTGCAGAGTGCGAATTTCCTTTCGATAGCAACGCAAGCGCACCGATAACTTCTTTCGATTGTCATTGCTGCTCCGCTGACTGATTCTGTTGCGGCCGCTTTCGGCACGTACAATCTACATGTGTGCATGTAGGTGTTTTGTATTTGTGAACGTATATGTGCGAGTGTATGTGTGTGTGTGAGTTGCTTGCACGGCGACGGCGCCTGTCTGGCGAAAGTGATTTTTCAGTAAAATTTCGCAGCTTCAACTAGACGGATGGAGTGGAGTGCACAGTGCACGTCGATCGGTCCGGTGGAACCCAATTGACGATGTCGCAAAGGTGCCAAGCGGGCGTGCGACTGACTCCGTTTCCCTTTTTTTGTTGTGTGTGTGTGTGTGTGTGTGTGGCATGTTTGTGTTTGTGTTTCTGTCTGTGCGAGTGTTTATTGTGGTCTTTACAATTTTCTTTTGCACTCTCCTAAGTTAAGTTTGTTGTTTCTTATTTTTTCCACATACATTTAGAACTTATTGCGAACGAGTCGAGTCTGATGTCTGCACACACATGCATACAAATGCGTGTGCGTGTGTTGTTAGTGTGCATGTGTAAGTGTATGTGTATGGTATACGCAAACAAAGGAGCTCTTGCTTTTTCATCTCTCGTCTCTTTCTGTTTTGAATGTGTAAAGTGCAGGACAAGGTAAATTGAATAAAACAAAGTGCAGCATGGCGGCGACAATAGCAGCCGCAGCAGCAGCCAGCCGGGGGCAGCAGAAAACTCAATTTACTGCATAATTGTGCGTGTGTGTGTGTATGTGTACACGTACATACGGTACATAGAAATATGTTTGCATGAACATTTAAATTGTGTACAATAGATAAACATTGAAAATTATTAAAGCTATTACCAGCAGCCAGTGCGTTGTCACACCGCACTTCGTATGTGTCTGTGTGTGTGCGTGTGCGTGTGCGTGTGAGTCGACGGATGGAAGATTGGAGGTTTCACATTGAATTGCCTTTAGCCAGTCAGTCCAGCAGCTGGCAGGCAAGCAGCAGGCAGCAGGCAGCGGCAGCAGCAGCAGCAGCATAACATTGCTTTTCAGACCGTGCTCTCTCTCTTGACTCTCACAGCTGCTGCTGCCGTCGCAGCGTGCGCAGTGGCGCCAGAGGCGCCAAAAAACGAAAACAGAGACGAATTTCAATTTCATGTTAACTCCACATATCATAAATTAAACAAATATTAAATACGCGTTAATAACAATTCCTACTTTCATTGTATTTATACGGCAGTTAAGAACTTCAAATTTTCCACAAATCAGGTGTATAGGGTTAGATTCTACGCAGTTGTTGGCAGTAGTAGGCTAGTTTTTTTTTTTCTTAATTTTCTAAAATATTTTCTTTGTGTGCCTGCTGAATATGCAGCATTCAGTCAGTTTGTGCTCGACCAGTCACCCAAACACAAGAAAAGTATATATTTTAAATTTAGTAAAAAAAAAAAAAAAAAAAAAAAAGACAATATAACGTGAAATTGTAAAATAAACTAAAGAGTTCTCTTCAGTTCAGGCAATCGACTGTGTGGTAAAAGTGTGCGTATGGGATTGGCAACTAGCTGTGCTTTTCCAACTAGTTTTTTTTTTTTTGTGTGTAGATTTCCATACATATACTTGAGCTTGTGTGCATGTATGTGTCTCTGTGTGTGTGTGTGTGTCTTTTGTTTTATGATACGAAATTACAAGAATTGAGACTGAAACACGTGGCTTTTATCGTTATCGTTTTCAAATATGTAGAGTGACGCCAATCAAAGGACCAGAAGAACGCCAGCAAGTCAGCGAGAGAGTGGAACAGAGACGGAGTGACACTGCGACAGAGAGAGAGAGAAAGAGATAGAGCAGAGCAGAGCGAGGACGTTGCTGAAAGTCAAAACACACTAGCCAAATAATCACCATATCGTCAAAGAGAGCAAACGGCGACGGCCACAAAGCTGCCAAAGTTAAGCGCATGCTGTGTGGGGGCGTCGTTGTGGTCGAATGAGAGAGAGAGAGAGAGAGAGTGTGAGAGAAAGAGAGGCAAAGGTAAATAGCGAAGTGCAGCGCAAAACAAACGGCAAGATTTAAGCAGAAGGGAACGATTGCCGATGCTGCTGCCGCCGCTGCTGGCCTAGCAACATAATAATAATAATAAACTACCTCCAATAATAATTATTACAACAACAAACAAAACAACAACAACAAAAAACAATAAGTATAATTAATAAAAATATTAAGAAGACGAAGAACAACAACGCCAAGGCTGTTAGCTAACATTCAAATAACAGAATAGACAGCAAACGCCACCTACCGTCAAACAGCAGATGCACAGCTTACGAAAGTAACAAAGCGATAGAGTGCAAAAAGGGGCAACAAAAACAACAACAACAACAACAAAAAGGCCTTAATACCAAAAACAAAAAAAAAAACAAAAACATACTACGAAATTGAAACAACAATAACAGAAATACCAAAAGCAATATTTAATACAAGAGAGCGACTTGTGCAACGTGCATGTGTGTGGCCGTGCGCACGTGTCGTCGTATAAAAAAAACCCAGTTTGTGTGTGTGTTCCTGTGTGCTCCTCTCTACACCGCCTACCTCCCTGCATCATACCCTACCTGCCATACGCACAGGCGAACGGTCTCCTCCGGTGGGAGGCGAATCTGTGACTGACTATTGTCGTCACGTTGCCTTGCCCGCCAATATGGCGTGCCTTAACACACTAAAGCAAGAAATCAAAACATTGGAGAAAATCTTTCCGAAGAATCACGAACGCTTTCAGATACTCAATTCCAGCGTGGACGAACTTCTATGCAGGTTCATCGATAAGAATGGCAAGCGTTATGACATTCATGCTAACATAACGGTAAGTGCGCAAACACACACATATATATATACATATACACAGTAGCTTTATAGTAGTATCTTTAAGTCAAAGAACACATACACTTTAGTAGAAAATCAGACTATATCGCCCACATATCGAATGAATCAATTCCCATGAACTATCATTATTAATGTTTTATATTTCCATTCTATGGTATTTTACTAGCTATAGTATTACTCTGGCAAGCAAACCTTGGCTCAAAGACTTCTCCTATTACTGCTCTAAGCTTAGATCTTGACCTGCTCAGCCTCTTAAGTTCAGTTCAGCCAGTTTCAGTTTCTAAATCATCATCATATCCATTTTGATCAAAATTTTGTTTTATGGGCTTTTTACCTTCATTTCATTTTCGTCAAGTTCTCTCTCACACACAAGTTGTTTGCCGTATTGCGGTGTTTCGTGTGTGTTGATTCTTATTTAGGAGCAGCAGCGTGCTTTAATAATTTATGATTCATTGCCCTGCGACGCTGCCAACTTGCCAAGTTTTCTGTACGTTCCGTTCCGACTCTGCCTTGCTTGGTTCAACGATCTAATTAAAGGTTATATGCGAGCGAGCGAGTGTGTGTAATTCCATTGACGCTGTCCCGCAGCTTTTGTTATACTCTTTTTTTTTTTCTTCTTCTTGTTGATCTTGCTTTTTCTCTTTCATACACACACATACGCCCAAATGGCACATACATATGCATATGCACGTAATTTCAGTCATCGAACAAAATCGATAAAAATTGTTTTGTCTTGACACCTACGGAATTATGATGATTGGAGATTATCTCAATAATCCTGCTTGTATCAGGTGGAAGTTTCTAAATTTGAATCATCTTATAAGTTTGGCCACAATCGTTCGATCAGAGTAAACAAAAGTACGTTTACTTTTTGTTATTATTAATTCCATAATTAAAAATTTAATTTAAAAACCATTTCTAACGAAACGAGCGAGGCTTTTTTATATTTCACTAGCAGCTTTTATTTTCTAAAATGAGATTCTGCTTTAATTATACATATACATATGAAAAAATAAATCCTTATCGTTATTGTTTGTTTTGATTCCAGGAAACGTATCCATCATCACCGCCAGTTTGGTTTGCTGAAAGCGAGGAGACGAGCGTTACAAATGCCGTACAAATCCTTAGTAACACAAATGGTCGCGATAATCACGTGATTAATCAGGTAAGTTATCCGATATATACATATCTAATCATAGATTCTGTTTAATATTTCATGTTCATCTTTAAGGTTGGCATATTGCTACGCGAGCTATGCCGTTTACACAATGTTCCACTGCCACCCGATATTGATAATTTAACGCTGCCGCTACAAACACCTCCGCCATCCGCATCGCCACTACGCTTCGAGCGATCCGCCGGTGGCGGGGGTGTGGGCGGCGTTGGTCCCGGCCCACATGGCAACGAAGAGACCGATTCCGATCAGGATGAAATCGAAGATCCCATCGGTGAAAGCGAACAGGAGAGCGAAGGCGATGAGGATCTGCCACTTGAGATGGATGATGTACGCAATACAAATAAGGTGTGTACCCAAATATATTTACAAAGATAAAGCAATTTTATATTTTATCATTTATTTTTTTTTGTTCGAGCAGAAAGATGACATGGAGGTGGAACATTTAGCGACTTTAGAAAGACTGCGTCAAAGTCAAAGACAAGACTATTTAAAAGTAAGACACACACCTTGATTCCATTGAAATTGTAATTGATTCTATATTTATGTCTGTCTCTAGGGTTCAGTTTCTGGTTCCGTGCAGGCTACCGATCGCCTAATGAAGGAACTACGTGATATTTATCGATCCGATGCGTTCAAGAAGAACATGTACTCGATTGAGCTCGTCAACGATTCCATTTACGAGTGGAACATACGCCTCAAGAGTGTCGATCCGGACAGTCCGTTGCACAGTGATCTGTTGCAGCTGAAGGAGAAGGAGGGCAAAGATAGCATACTGCTCAACATACTCTTCAAGGAGACGTATCCATTTGAGCCGCCCTTTGTTCGTGTCGTTCATCCGATCATCTCAGGTGCGCACAATATCTTTCTTTCTCTCTCTCTCTATCTTTAACTGATTGTCTTATAACTTGATTTCATTATCTCAAGGTGGTTATGTGCTCATCGGCGGTGCCATTTGCATGGAGCTGTTGACCAAACAAGGCTGGAGTTCCGCCTACACAGTCGAGGCCGTCATCATGCAAATTGCCGCGACACTGGTCAAGGGCAAGGCACGCATCCAGTTCGGTGCTACAAAGGTGCGATCAATCTCAGATCTCCTCCTCCTCCTCCTCATTTTTTGCCCAATGTATTAACTTTATTATATATGTGTTTCAGGCGCTAACACAAGGACAGTATAGCTTAGCACGGGCCCAGCAAAGCTTCAAATCTCTTGTGCAGATTCACGAGAAGAATGGTAAGAATATTGATTATGAAATTGATCGAGAACACCTAACTAATTTGAATCTTTCGATCTAAGGTTGGTTCACACCGCCCAAGGAGGATGGCTAAAACTGGTATTGTTTAAGGATTGTAGCTTAAGGGACGGACGTTTGCCAAATGTCGCCGCTCACACAAACAAAAAAAAAAAAAAAAAGAAACAGAAAACATAAGAAAACACAAGAAAACAACGCCAGCAAATCGGATAGAAAGAGAGTATAAGTAGTCGCAGTACAGAATGAGAGCGAAAGGAGGAGATACAACAGTAGGAGGAACAGGAGAATGAGCAGCAGCAGCAGCAAATCTAACCCGCCATTCGAATTAATTTGCATAATTAACATTGCGATTGTTCATGTTTAGAGTTCAGTTTTGTAGTTTGTGCCACCTACCTATATCCTACCTACCTACACACAGTACAGCCAAGCACACCATACATAACCGACTTTTACATGTTTTTTTCCTACATCTCATTACATATCGCACTACACGCCAACAAACATACACACATACTACAAATAAATCATAATAAGGAATATATCTATCGTGTTGCAGTGATGGGTTATGTTTTATATTGCGTGTGTGTGTGTGTGTATGCGTATAAGTGAGTATTGTATGTATTTACATGGGTTTACATGTATTGGTATCTTGTATTTGTATTCTTGTTATGTATTAAGTTTACAAGCCCTACTTGATTCTGTCACCCCCGCGATCACCTCTTTTACCTGATTTTAAAGATATTCTATAGTAAACCTATGGAAATGAACTCGATCTTTTTGTTAATACACATTGTTTTCTTCTAGTTTTTTTTTTTTTTTTTTTTTTTTTAGTCGCATCTCCCTCAATACAAACTTGTTTGCTTTAACTTATAAAATAAAGCAACGTATATTTTTATTTGTTAAAAATAGAACTGTACAGTTAGCAGCAATAATTAATAATTATGATAACGATAGCGATTGCGATGAGAGCGAGATAGCAAGCGGCGTGTAAATGTAAAGGCAATATATGTATGTATATGTAATGTAATCTGTAAGTTGTAAGATTATCGCAGGATCGCAGGAGTTGCCCTCTCTGTGTGTCATTGTGTTTATATACTTTATTTTATGGTTTACTTAAATTTATTATCTGTTTTTTTTTGTTCATTCTTTTTCTCTATCTCTTTGCACTGTTCTGTTTCATTGGAAATGCAAAACGTCCAATCCCAACTAAATTGAAAGTTGTTTTTGTAAGTCAAATTTAAGATTTATCGGAGAAAATACAAACAAAAAAGGGTTGCGAATACCGTACGTATGATTTGTCTTGTTTAGATTGTAACGAATACGAGAATGTAATAAACAGTAATTAAATATTCCATATTCATAAAATTATGAGTTTACTCAACCTAAAATTATAATCGACGGCAGCTAACGAATTATAATGTACATAGAAAAATGCAAATTTGTGTCAAAATGCGAGAATTCTTTTTATTTTTTTTTTTTTTTTTTTTTTTGCTTAGCATAATACTATGGTCATTGCTTTTGTCGGTTTTCTTTGTACAGATGAATAAATTTCAGTATATTTTGCCGGTGCGCATAGATAATGCATATCTATAGTATGGTTTTTATTATTATTTCCAAATTTAAACCCATTTACGGATTTAGTGCATACAATTTTCAGTTGTGTTGTCGGATTGGAAAGATAGACGAAGATTGTAATGTTTCTGCTTTGATATACGGGGGAAGATCACAAACATAAACATGGCCAGTATCACTCTCACTCACTCCCACACTCCATATATCGACAAACTGCTTCACACATACCTTGACACGTACAGCCCTAATTATAACTATAGTTAAGTCGCTTAATATACTAATATTTTTTAAGTTGAAAATTGTGTAACTTGATTTTCTCTCTAGATTTTAAGGGATTTTGCGAATGCGGATGTAGTTATACAAAAATACAGACATATACGACATATATTAACATATGAATATATATATATCGATATGCATATATGTACGTACATATGAATGTAGTATATACAAAATTGAAGCGTTAACCGTTAGACCGAACGAGGAAAAAAATGAGATCGAGATGAGCATAAGGAACTTCTAACTGTAAATTCGTCTTTCCAAATAATCGTACCATAATGGAAATGAAAATAAACGCAAAAAACAGAAACCAAGCTAACACGAACACGTATCGCAAAATAATAGGATTGAGTCGAGAAGAAGAGAAAGTGTTCGTTTGTTTTTTTTTTTATTACAATATTATGATTATCATCATTATTCTTACGACTTTTTCTTATAGTATACAATTAAAGCGAAAAAAAATTGAATTTGTACATAATGAAATTGGCGAAACTTTTCAATCTTAAGTAAAGTTAAACATAATAATAACGGAGACTCAACTAACAGGTTGAATCGGCCCTAAAGTGGTAACAAAGGATCAGGGTACGTCGGGGAACATTCTATTGCTTAATTAACGAGCTAAAATTGCCTATATTATTCTGGTGGAACGGTGTCGCCAGCCTAGATCAGTCAACAACGACCACATAATTCTCGGCCGCCTTGGATGGGTACATCCTGGGCGATTTTGTCTTCATATAGCTGGGATTCGATTTCGCATCATTATTTTCCAGAGCACCGCCCAGGATTAGGTCAAGAGCGCCCTTGAGTTCCAGTAGATCCCTTGTTATTTTAATCTCTTCATCGATTGCGTCCCTTAGGCCCTTGAGACATTTTTCCATTCTTTTACTGTACGCCACCACATCTTTCTCGAAAACATCAAGCACGACCGATGCTGCATTCAGAAGGGGACGCATAAATCGTGCCTCTCCCAAGTGAATGCGTATAAATCTAACGAATCGAATTATCACCTGCTCGGGTCGATCTTTAAGCGCTATTTCCAGGGCGCTGCGATGCAGTAGCTCCGTAATGACTGCCACAGCCCTCTCCGGCTCAATATTTTGTATATAGGGAGCCATGACACAATCCAGGGCCTTCTTGTAATTGAATTTTCGCAAGTAAAGATCATATTTCAGATTTCTTTCTGGCCTTTTCTTCTTGGGCTTATCTTGTTCATCGAGTTCGGTCTCTTCATCGCCGCCTTTGCGAAACTTTTGTGGACGTGGTTGCCTAAACCGATTGCTTTCCCTGATTTTCTTCAGATGGCTCGGCTCGCTCTCGACATCCATGCGCTTAATGGACACCAAACCATCAACCATGCCGGCAACAACTGCCTGATCTTTGGCCGCCACACCCAAACTGACAACCGCATTGGGATAGGTTAGCGTGTGTACGGTCTTGTAGGTGCTTACATCGTAGATCTTAACATGACGATCCAAACCGCCAGATAACAATCGCCGGCCATCGGATCCCAGTTGCATGCACGTTATTGTCTTGTGATGCTGCGATATCGTTGTCAATAGGCGACAGCCACTGATCAGATCCCAGACACGTATCTGAGTGCCGCCGGCACTGATGAATACCGAACCGTTGGGCAGGAAGAGCATCGACTCCACTGGACTGCCATGGTCCAGGGTTCGTGTTATTGCCTGCTCGGCACGTGTATCGTACAGATTGATTTTGCCATCGTAACCGCCAGAGACGAACATATGTCCGGCCTGTGGATGCATGGCACCGGCACGTATATAATCACTGTGTGCATCTTCATAGGTTTTCACCACCTTCTCGTTGGCCACATCCCAAAGACGCACCGATTTGTCATCCGCAAAACTGGCCAATTGAATTTTGTCGGCCGTAAAGTATGTACGATGTACGGGTGCCGTGTGACCCTTAAATAGACGCAATATGTTTCGGCTTGTCGTATCGAAGAGCTTAACATGTCCTTCCTCATCACCGGCAGCCAAGAGGCGACCATCCTGGCGGAAAGTCGCGCCATATGCGGTCTTCTGGAAACGTGAAAGATTCTTCACCACCAGCTTTGTTACCAGATTGTAGATTTGCACACGCACCGAGCATGTCAACACAAAATTGTCTGGATCACTTGGACTGAAGTCTATGTAATCGATCGTTGTGTGTTCCTTGAGCAGATCCGCTTTCTACACAGTAAGTAAATAGAAATCAATATAGTGTTACGATATATTTGTGTGCGCTCTCTAGCAGGCTTACCCCCAATCGTTCCCAGTAGACTGTGTCGGGTGTGACCACCTGTGCCTTCTGTTGAAACCGCCGGACACTCAGTGGGTGGAAAGCATGCATGATCTTGGATTGTGTTGCTTTGTTTTTTTTTTTAATGAATGAAGACCAGCGTCGCGGCAACGTGCACGTGGAAAGCAATATTATGTTGGCGCTGTGTATGAAAATATCAACCTATCGATATCGCAATATATCGAAAATGTGCGGTAGTTTCAACATGTGTTACAAAACATAAATAGTAATTGGAATCATCTTTTAAACTATTGCATTAATTTCTGATAGTTTGCGTTTGCATGTATTAATAGATTCTTAATAATTCTTGGTATTTCATTAGAAGTTGAAATTCAAGAAACCGATAATTATTGAAATCTAAATGCTTAACAGAGCGATAACAGCAGTGCATATTTAAAATAACCTCTCTGCACTTATCGATGAATATATCGGGGAAAACGTAAATATTGTATATCGCTAAGTCGATATATATGCAACAAACGTAGTTGCAACCAAATTGCTGTTGTACAAAACAAAATATACAACTACAAACGAAAGTAGTACCAAAAACACGAAGATTACAGCGTAAATAATGGCTCTCGCCATCAAAAAACCACAGTCCTTTATTGAGACTATCGTGGGTGCGCCGCCGCTGAAAAAGTTGCTACTGCAAGCACCGACGCCGGCGCCAGCGCCAAAACCAAAGGTAAAAGTCGAAAGGAAACTACAAGTATTAGCGCTACTCGATCCCTATCTGCCCAACAGCGGCAGCAGCAATAGCTCCAGCGGCAGCAATAGCAACAGTAATACCAATAGCAGCAACAGCAGCGGCAATGCCAGTGGCAGCATCATAAGCAGTGCCAGCGCCAGCGTGAGCAATCTTCCCAGCACCAGTGCTGGCCTGGCAGTTGCTGCTGCTGTTGCCAGCAATGGTAATAACGTCGCCAGCGGTGGTACTGTAGTCACCGCACCAGTCACCACCACCAGCACCAGCACCACCACCAACACCGGCAGCAGTAACACCGGCACCGGTAGCAACATCGTTGGAGTTGGCAGCGCCAGTAGCAGCGCCAGCAACAGCAGCAACACATGTCAAACCAGAGAACTGCTCGATGTTCTGGTAAAGATCACAGACGAAATTGTCTATGAGAATGTGCAAATAGCTGAGCTCAAGGAGGCGGCGACCAAAATATTTCAACTCTATCAATTGCAAGAGCGGGAGAGCGACACCTCGGTGCGTGTGAAACTGCTGGAGCTATTCTCTGGTCTTGGCTGTGAATGCAGCACCGAGGAGGGCATCATATTGATAATTGATTACTTCATCTATCTGCTGCGCAAAGAGACGTCACAGAAAGTGCTTGCCCAGGGCATGATGTGCCTCTTTCGCATTGGCCAACAGAGGCGGCAAATGGTGCCGCTGGCGTACAACACGCAGGTGGCGCATCTGGCCAAGGAGCAGCTGCGTAGCGGATCAACGCATACGCAGAAGAACGCAATGCTGGTAATTGGACGCTTTGCCACGTGCAACGAGAGCGATCGGCAGTATGTCTGGAAGCTGGCCTTCTATATTGATTCACAGGATTCGGGTGTGCGTGCCCAGGCGCTGCATGCTCTGCTCACGCTGGGCGAACGTGGTGCCCATTTGCCTCCGGTGCTCTATAAACGTGCTGTCGAAGCTATGAAGGATGATTATGAGTGTGTGCGGAAGGAGGCACTGGGTCTCGTTCACATGCTCGGTAATCGTCATCCGGATTATATACTCAATACGGAACGGCAATGCGAGGATATACGCATGATCGATGCGGCATTCAGTAAGGTCTGCGAGGCACTCTGTGATCTCTCGCTGCAGATCCGCGTGCTGGCCGCTGAACTCTTGGGCAGCATGTCGCATGTGAGCAGCGAGTTCCTGAATCAGACGCTGGACAAGAAGCTGATGAGTAATCTGAGACGCAAACGTAATGCACACGAACGTGGAGCACGGCTGGTCACCAGCGGCGAATGGTCGTCGGGCAAGCGTTGGGCCGACGATGCACCGCAGGAGCATCTGGATGCCAGGACCATTTCGCTGATTGCGAGCGGTGCTTGTGGTGCACTCATACACGGCCTGGAGGATGAGTTTCTGGAGGTGCGTACCGCAGCGGTTGGTTCTATGTGCAAGCTGGCCATGTCGCGTCCAGAGTTTGCTGTAACCAGTTTGGATTTCCTCGTGGACATGTTCAACGATGAGATCGAGGATGTGCGATTGAAGGCCATCTACAGCCTGACCGCAATTGCCCGTCACATAGTATTGCGGGAGGATCAGCTAGAGATAATGCTCGGTTCGCTGGAGGATTACTCCGTGGATGTGCGTGAGGGACTGCATCTAATGCTTGGCGCATGTCGCGTCTCCACACAGACGTGTCTTCTGATGGTGGTGCAGAAGCTGCTCGACGTGCTGGCCAAGTATCCACAGGATCGGCATTCGACGTACGCTTGCATGCGTAAGATTGGACAAAAGCATCCGCATCTGGTGATGGCCGTCACGGGACATTTGCTATTTGTGCATCCATTCTTTGAGACTCCAGAGCGAGATGTGGAGGATCCCGCGTATCTGTGTGTCCTCATATTGGTATTCAATGCGGCCGAGCATCTGGTGCCCATCATCAGCCTGTTACCCACAGCGACGCATCGACACTATGCCTATTTGCGTGACTCCATGCCGAAGCTAGTGCCACAGCTGCCCATCGAGGGCGCCTCCTCGAGTTCGACAACAAAGAGCGTGGACGATGCCATCCTCGCTGCCGGTAGCTCAGCAGAATATCTGCAAATGATTCTCAATCACATTGGGGAGATCTACACAATGACCGACGATCGGGTTGAGTTGCTCAAGACGGCCCAAGCCAATCTGCAGGTAAGGATTACTTTATTTCAATATGTATATATATGTACAAACTATCTAATCCTGTGCAGCGTTTGGGCGCCATCGACTCGGATATGTATGGACCATCGAATTTCCTAGAGACATTCCTGTCGGCACAGATCCAAATCGAGCAAATGCAGCATTGCGCACGTACGCAACGCAGTCGCTTTCCCCTCAAGGAATCTCTGGCGGAGCTGATACGCAACTGCCTGAAATTGCAGCATACGTTCTCCGGCCTCAACTACGGTGACATATTGCAGGTGAAACAGCTTCGTCTGCGTGCGAGTGCACTGCATCTGGTGCTGGTTGTGCGCGACAGATCCCAGAGTGCACTGGGTCCCTGCCAGATGCTTTTGCAGACAGCCGGCGACATAAGCGCCTTCATGAAGAGCCACAGCAACAGTAGCAGCAGCAGCAGCAGCAGGAACAGTGGCGGCTTTGGGGAGCAGCCTGTACAGCAGCAGTCACAGCCCATGGATGTGGATGAGCCGATGGATGTGAAGCCGAAACTGAAGCTAGCACAGCCAGTGGCTCAACCAGAGCCAGATAGCTTTACGCGTACGCTTCTGTCCAAATTGGATGCAATAACAGATCCAAAACCGGGTCGGGTTTTCCGTGAGATCTTGCCGCTGGTGCAGCATGCGACACCGCTGGCTCTACCGCCAGCCAACGATAAGATTCGACGCTGCATGGCCAACATTCTGGAGCCGTGTCCACTGCAGTCGCAGGATAATGTAATCAAAGTCACGGCCGGGCTAATTGCTGCCGTTCCATTTGTGGCCGAGATTGACAATCTGTTGGAATCACAGAAGGCAGATATGCGCATCAAGATCAAATACCCCGATCAACATATGCACACTGTGGTGCCCAAGATGACGGACTTCAAGCCGATCATGACGGAGCAGGGCGAACATGAGACGAACGTCAAGTTGCGCACAACAATTCTGCTCTCGCACAGTGTCTGGACGGAGGCATCTCTTGTGGAGATTCAACTATGTTTGGCCGTTCGCCCCGGCAGTGAACTGGAGCTGTGTAAACCGGCCAAAGTTCTATTTGCCCCAAAACCGGTGAGACGAGGCATTTAGCCAAGTGACGATAGTGAAAAGCCTGCGACGAAACCAATTAACCGACAACGTAGCAACGCTGTACGTGTCAATTGACCGAGTGTAAATTGTTAAATACACACACCACAATTAGGTAAAGATCCACGCATACACACACTGAAAAGTATATTATATATTTGTTTAAGTATGTTAAGATTAAAGTAAAATGTTGCCTTTCATATTTCAAATTGCAAGTGTTGTATGATTGTTATCGATATTAATTGGTGTCGTAGGAAAATATCGGATCTGATCCAATGCAGAAAATACTATCAGCTGCTTTAACACCAATTGGTCACACCAGGAAACCGATAATCAAAGATGACGAAAGTGTGACCGAATGATTGCTAAGAAATAGTTGCAAAATACTAAAAAAATATATCTATCGATATATCATTATTTTGATATATTTTGTGCAGCCCTAGTCTAGAAGGAGTAGGCAAAAGGTGCGTTTGTAAAGAAAGACGAAAGAATTGCATTGAAAACAACCCCACGTCTAGACATCTATATATGTATTATTTACATTATATCATTTTGTTTAGCAATAACCATTTTGGTAATATCGATAGTATCGATATGAACAATTGTCAACAAATACCAAATGTGTCTCGTAATCGTAGTGCGTAGTACGCGAGCAAAAGCAAACGCGAATATTTGAAAGCGGAAAAGCAAAGCATAGCTAAGCTGAACGTGCATTGCATATTACGAAATTGCAGCAGCCAGTTGAACCTGCTTGCCTGCGTGCAATTTTGGAGAAAAAAATTTAATTTAAAGCAAAGGAAAAGATAATACATACACATAATATATGTGCCCACATCTATAGAATAGATAGTGTATGTATGTGTGTGCGATTGTGTCGCTCTCCCTGTGTATGCGTGCAATAGTGTGTGTGTGTGAGTGTGCAGCTGAGTTTTTTTTATTCTCATGTTTTTCATCCGTTGCCTGCCTGCCTGCTCGTTTGTCCAGCTAGTATTGGCGATAGACTATTTCGCGTAGGAAGTGCAAAAAGCATTTGTTGTAAAATATATACACACACGCTCAAAGATTGTACACATATACATATATCAATATATATATTGTGTATTGTGTGTGCATATATTTCAGAATACATTGACATGTATAAAAATGTATGCATGCGCATGTGAGGCTAAAAAGAAAAGCAAACTGAAATCTGTGCACAAGGAGAAAGAAAGCAGCAAAACAATGTTAAGCTGATGATAATTATTATTATGCACATATGAAAATAATGTAAATACGGTCATTTATATGTTAGTTGCGCTGGTGTACACATCATTGTGTGTGGGTGTCCCTGTGTGTGTGTGTGTGTGTGTTTCTGTGTTTGTGTTACCATAGCCAACCAATGTAAATTTGAATACATACACTCGCATACAATACACGCTCCTCACGTTGTATATGTATAAAAAGATATATAAATATTTGCCCAAGTGTGTGAGTGTGTGTGTTGTACATGCAGAATCTGGCTGGCTGCAGTTTTTGTTGTCTGCCAAGTACTTGCAAATGCACATACATATGTACATACATATATTGTACATTTAATGCATTTACATATTCATGCATACATATGATATGAATTTACATTTCAACAGCAAGATGAACATATTGTATGTACAACAACGTGTTCATATGTACATCATGTATTACGCTGCAAGCTGTTTTTTCTTGAGTTTTTTTTCTGTTTTTATGTTGTGTGTTAATCGAAAATTTGAATGTCGTTGAATGTTGCCTGGCTGCGGTGCTGCCGCTGCTGTTGGTGTTTCTATTGTCATGCGCGCTCTCGTTCTCTCTTACACATTATTTTCACTTTGCCGCCATCGGGCAGCGCGTCGTGTGTTTTGTTTTTGTTTTGCTGCCAAAACTGGCCAATTGACAGCAACACTGGTACGACAGCAACAGCAGCAGCAGCAGCGGCAGCTGCAGTATTAGTAGTAGTAAAAGTAGCAACAAATGCTGCAGTTGTGCAGCCACACCAACAACAAACAGTATAAGAAAAGGAGCAAAGCCGAAATGGCAATATGGTGAAAAACAGTCGAGCAACAGTTGCAAATTGCTGCAGGCCGAGAGAGATCTATCGGACTCGATAGTATCGAGTACATTGTATATGAGTGTGTGTTCGAGTGTTTGTGTGTTTGTGTGCGTGTGTAAATGCACGTTAGAAGCATTTGCATAAATTGTCATTGGAAAAACAGTTGCCAAATCAAAATAAATATTGTGGAAAAAAGAACAAAAAAAAAACATAAATATTTGTAACATTACATTATATCAACGTCAAATAAGTAAAAATACATACTAGAGCTTAGATCAAATCAATTGTATGTATGTGGGATGAAATTAGTGCGCGTACTCTCTCAATATTTTTGGATATATATAAAAAAAAATCAAACAACAGCAACAACAACAATTAAAATTGAGTTAATTATATTCGTTTAGTAGCTAAATAGAGGACAAACCGACTGCAGCAGCAACAGTTACAACAAAGGCAACAGCAACTGCTTAACGAGTCCAACAACAACAACAACAACAACAAAGGCTGTAGAGTAAAATAAGATAAAAGAACAACAACACGAATCTCAGAAGCGGAAGCAGCAACAAGAAACAACAATAACAACAACAACAACGACAACTGTAGCCCCCAAGGACAGGGACAGAGGCCACCCCCGCCCAAGAAAAACTTTTAACACGCAGTAGCCACAGAGCGGGACAGAGGGATGACGCTGTGATTGTGTGTGCGAGTGAGCAAACCGATAATAAAATAAAGTAAAAACAAAAACAAAAAAAAAAACAACAACAATAATAACAACGCTCGACTGGGTAAAAGGACGACGCAGAAAACGGAACGTGTCAAGCAGCAACTGCAACTACAACTGCAACTGGAACTGGAACTGGAACTGTTATTGCAACTGTAAAATACAAAAAAAAAAAGGAGCAACAGAGGGCAGTAACTGAAGGAAAGGAACAGGAGCAGCGGCGGTTGCCATCCAATCATGGATCGTTATGATATGGAGGATGTTGTTGTTGCGCCACCGAATGAGAACGATGTCAGTTCGCCATTGAAGGAGCTGCGTCTGAAGCTACAAGCTGGCACATTGACACGCAAGGATTTCATTGAGTTCTTCAAACGGGAAGCGCCCAAGTACTTTGATATTCGCAATGAGGTGGACAAAGGTGAGCAAAATGTGTCTATGTATTTAATGTGTGTGTCTGTGTGTGTGTGTGTATGTTTGTTTGTTTGTTTGTTATGCCCATAATTATCGATAGTCACAATCGCTCATCACTATATTAAGCGCTGCTCTTCAATTAGCTTAGGTTCACACCTCTCTCTCTCGCTCTCGCTCTCTCTCTCATAATTAACATTCAATTATTTGTATTCATTTATTTGTATTGTTATGTCTCCCATTCGATTTCCGTAGATTTTTCGCGCTGGCGTTTTTCCTTTCATTAGACAAGTTGATTGCACGATTCCAATTGTTTCCACTTACCCGACTTACCTGTCTCACCTTCTATGTATGCCACAACAGCAACAAGCAGGCCAGCCTAGCAACAATATAATGAAACTTGTTTGTGCCACATTCCGTTAGAAGTTTTTTACAGGCTGCTTATATATAGGCAGTTTATATAAATCGCAAAAAATTGAATAAGTAAACATATATTTCCCTCTATAAACCCTTTTCTTACGTGGCATAGAAACTTGATTCATAAATATATTTTTGTTTATCTGCAAGCGATTGGACTGCACATATATGATCGTTATTCTTGGTGATAAGATTGTTTCTCAGGTTCAGAAATTCATGAAATACAAGTAGTAACTTGCAGGGTATTCCGGCTTAATGGAAGTTTCAATTGTTTTCCATACCTTATCTTGTTGTGCCAATGACACTGGCAGGGCAGCTAATTATTTCGCACATATGTATATGATACATATGTCTGGTCTAACTTGCCGACTATAACCTGCCTAAGTGACTGATAAGAGGGCTGGAAGAAGAAAGCACCAGATACGACCCAGAGACAGAGACGTGGACAGAATGATTTGTAGTCCTCTGTTTGCGTTTATTCAACTTGATGACGATGCATCGTCATCGTTTTTCATTTCGACTAACGGAATTGCCAGGGAGAGACGATCGACGATCATCGACCAGTTCCGCGATTCTCGGAACTTTCCTTGTGCGCGCATACCTGACGTTTTTAGCCATATTTAATTTACAGTTATGTGCATATATAGTCAGTCTGGCTATATGCAAGTGAAGTGATTCACACACATTTTCAGATCAGTTTATAATTTATTAGCTTCTCTATGTTTAGGCTATAAAATATTATATTATTATAACAATTATAAAATTATATTAGGTACAATCAACCATAGCGCAATTCAACGAACTTATCATCATTATTTGCATTATGTGTTCTTGATGGGATCGTATTTATTGATACCGATATCTATATCGAATTTATTATGATTCACCTGTCATAACAAATGTTTTCAGGCAATTGTGTAAATTTCGTGATAGTTTAAGGAAGAATTTCGGAAATATTGCAAATTTAAAGTACAAGGGAAATTTAAAATTATATATATGACCTTAAACATATACATATGTACATATACCTAGAGTACATGCGTACCGTTAGTTACCTTGAGTATATAAACGACTTCCAGGCGTTTCTTTGTGCCAGAGTCTATTGCGCCATATATGCATCGATATAGCTGATTCATCGTTTAAAAACGCGTATATCTACCATATATGTATATCCTGTCGTTTTATTTTATTTATAGTTTATTATCCTAAACTAACTAGAGTACTTTTTTTTTTGTTTTTTTTTTAAAATTCTTAAATTGTATGCATACATATATATAGTTGACGTCATGAATTTTGGCTAGATTGTCGAATACTTTTCACACATAACATGGTTCGTCACTGATAACCTTTGACGATAGAAGAGATGATTGTACGAAAACCGAGGGTAGTGTCGTTTTTCCCTGCCTGTTTTTTACTCTCTTTCTATTTCTTGCACTCTCAACACTTTTTCAAAACCCTGAAAGTTTCTTTCAGATACGACATTGAACTGTGATTGAGTGTGTGTGTGTGTGTGTGAATTTGACTCGATTAACTTGTTTACCGAAGGTTTTCTATTCGAGTTTCAATCACACCACAATAATACTAATAACAATCATAAGATCATCCTTTTCTAATCTCGCTCTCCTTCTCCTCTCTCTCTCTATCTCAAGTTTAGCTTTGGGCTAGCTTCTAGGGTTACTCATGTGCTGCGGTTGCAAAACGCAAGACCACAACCATAGATCATTGTTTTTGGGGGGCATTGGTTTTCAGTTTTCAGTTTTGGCTTTGATTTTGATTTTTGTTTACAAATGTCATACCTAGTATTGTTTATAACCAGTTTGGCTTTGCTGCACTCATCTGAAAAATATTAGTCATACGCTACCGAGATATTATGATGCATACCTACTATAACTATGTTAAGCTTAAACATCATCACTCATAAAACCACAATCCTTCATCATTTATTTAAATCGAACTGCAGTTTTGCGTCAATTCTCCTTGATTTCGTTATACATAATAATTAAATTAGTTTGGAATATCTTATGTGTAGAATTTATTAATGAATTTATCTAGAAAGTAGTAACTGCTTGGTCGGGTATAGAGGGGGTAGTAGCACTTTCTTGTTTATTTCATAAGTAATTTTATTAAATTTTTATGATTTTCTTTTTCATAATTTTTTGATTCGTTTTCTGCTTTTGTTCTCTTTTCTCTACTTACAGATGGACATTCACATGGTGAGTGCACAAAGACGTGTTGTCGTCCTGCTGTTTGCCGTCCATCATCGGGTCCAATTCTCCAACTTTCCAAAAAAAAGAAAAACCCAGAACCGACAGACAAACACCCTACTTAGACACACACACACACAGTCACACTATCATCTAGACACATGTAGTCCTACTAGTATCTCATGCATACTGCCCGTTACTCATCTATTCACTTCATCTCTATTTTTGCGGGTTTGACCAGACGATAGAGTGTGTGAGTCGGACGATAATAGGATCGTGTACTTTAATTATATTCCACACGAAGAGCAAGTTCAATTGACTATGAAGAGTTCCAAATTGTTGCAAGATATCAAGCGCTTGCAGGAGTCAAAGCACGCCTTGACCTGTGGGTCCCGTAAGTTAAGATACATCCTCCTCCTCCTCCTCCTCCACCTGCTCCTCCTCTCTCTCTCTCTCTCTCCCGCGCTTTCGCGCTCTGTCTCCCCCGGAGGGATCACACACGGATCTAGTTGTCAGTTGGAACAGAGACTGGTCAGAGATCAGTTTAGACTGGACTGGCAGTTGGTTGAGGATTCCTTTTGTTTTGTATTTTAGTAGTACTTTGAGCAGTCGTCATCGTTGTAGAGTTATGCATAGACACCACATACATATACACATATATAGAGATGCTTGTTTGTTGGTTGAATTATTATTAACTTTGTTTTTTTTTTTGCAGTAAAATGTATGTTCAAAGAAACGCTGGCCACCAAGGAAATCATCGATTTGATTGTGGAATTCATGCTCGGCGAGAATCCGACAACAGCTCTAGAGAAACTTCGCCTCGAGGGTAACACAGCCACCGTGTGCGGCAAGGTGTTCAAGAATGGCGAACCCACCTATAGTTGCCGCGAATGTGGTGTCGATCCAACCTGTGTGCTGTGCGTCAATTGCTTTAAGCGATCGCCGCATCGCTTTCACAAGTATAAAATGTCCAGTTCCGGTGGCGGTGGATGTTGTGATTGTGGCGACGATGAGGCCTGGAAGCGTGATCATTATTGTGAATTGCATTTGGTAAGTGTGTTTTGTCTCTATTCGATTCGATTATCGATTGATTTAATTATTTGTTTCTTTTACCCTAGGCGAATCGCAAGAATCCGCTGGAGAGCAAGATCATAACGAACGCAGTGCTGGAACGTTGCGAGATTTGTTTTAGCGCTATTCTGGAATTCTGTGTAAACTATCTGGAAATCGAACCGAATGCAAGTCTACAGTGTCTGGACGGTGAGGTCGATGGGGCGCAATTCTGTACTGTGCTGTATAACGATGAGTCGCACACGTTCGATCAGGTCATACAGACACTGACAAAGATCGCCAAGTGTCGCCATAAGGATGCTATGGAAATAGTGGCTGCCATCGATCGTGAGGGTCGGGCTGTCGTCAAATGCGATACCTTTGAAATGTGCAATGAACTAAAGACGTCCATTGAGAATCAAATGATGCCGCCAAGCGGCCTGCTCACCCATCCACGTAATAGTCAATCGCTCCGAACGTCTGTGCTGAATGTTAAATCAGTTGCTTGCCAGCAATTTGCATTATTGTTGCTTAGCTGGTTCCAGGAGTTCCTTGTGCGTCACTATCTGTTCCGCAAGACATTCGCCACGCTGGTGCAGCAGAAGGCCGAATCGTTTTGTATACGTCATATACTTGAGTATGATGTGAAATTGTGGAAAACAGCACGTACCTGCTGGCATCGCCTGCTCATCTCTGGCATGCTGATGGAGTATGATAACAAGATGGTATTGGCACGTGAATTTTCACGTCGCTATGCAACGCTTGTTGAGGATTTCATACGCGATGATCACGATCATTCGTTCTCGATAGTTTCGCTCAGTGTACAGCTTTTCACAGTGCCAAGCATTGCCCATCATCTGATCGCCAAGGAGGGTGTATTCGATAAGCTGTTGCACACCTTCTACCATGTGGCAATCGAGAGATTTATACAGAATCGTACGCTACATTTTAGCAAGAACATTGCCAGCATGGCGTTCTTCAAGCGTGCCAACTATATACTCTACGATCTGCGTTATCTGTTGAGTCTGAAGCCGGAGGGGATTAATAATGAGCTGCGCAGCGGTTTCCTTGAAGGTGAGTTGGCAACTATTGCTATCCCTCTCATAATGGTGTTAATCATTCTCTCTCTCTCTCTCTCTCTTTCGCTCGCTGTCGTAGGCTGCAAAGCTCTGATGCGTGTGCTGAATGTGATGCAGGGCATGGAGTCAATCACACGTCAAACGGGTCAACATATGGACTACGAACCGGAATGGGAGTGTGCATTCAATTTGCACATTAAACTTGCCTCAACCATCTCTCAGGTGATCGAGTGGGCCGCCAGTGATGTGAAACTATTGAGGAAACTGTATAAGATGACAGTGCGGGCGCTGGTCAATAACGTTTTCATTATTGGCAATGAGAAGGTGGAACCGAAAAAGGTTGCCGGCCATGTGGCACAATGTCTTATGTATGATGTCTCTGTGCGTCCGGTATCGATACATTTGCCATTGTCCCGCTTCTATGCCGGCATCTATCTGTATTTGGGTGATCATGATATGACCTATGATAGCCTACAGGCAGATACAGAGGCATTGAACCTGAAGCTAACGCCACGTGAAATTATCGAGCCGGTTCTCTGCACACAGGCCATGATTGCTCAGGTCGCTTCCGGTATGTGGCGTCGCAATGGGTACTCCTTGCTGCATCAGCTGTATTTCTATCGCAATGTGCGTTGCCGTGTCGAGATGTTGGATCGCGACATTGTTTGCCTGCAGATTGGCGCTTCGCTAATGGAGAGCAATGAGTTTCTCATACATGTGTTAAATAAGTTCAATATGATCGCCTGGGCACAGCCGAATCATGAAAAGGAATTGGCCGAATCACCAGTGGAAGAGGAATTCATGCGTCAATTGTCGATGACAGATGAGTTCCTTGAGCTATTGATTGTTATCATTGGGGAACGATGGATGCCTGGAGTTTCGCTGGTCACCGAGGAGGATCGTTTGCGCAAAGAGATCATACAGTTGTTGTGCACCAAATCCTATTCACACTCGGAACTCTCACGTGCCCTGCCCGACAGCAATGGCACCAACGATTGCATTATCGAGGATGTTATCAATTCGGTGGCGGTGTTCAAGAAACCTGTCGGTGCCGATAGCAAGGGTGTCTACGAGTTGAAAGAGCATCTGCATAGTGAATTCAATGTCTATCACTATCACTACACCAAGGAGGAGAAGTCCAAGGCCGAGGAGTCGCAGCGTGAACGCCGCAAGGCCAAGAACGAGCTTGTCTGTTGTCCGCCGCCCATGTTGCCGCAGCTGACGCCGGCGTTTACGTAAGTTGCAGCTATCTGCAGTGTTTCCATCTGTGTTTTCACATCTCTGTTCCATCTTCAGCTCCATGGCCAACATTTTGCAATGCAATGTGTTCCTCACAATCGTACGTCATGTTGTTATGGAACGTGCACTGGACCCGCGCAGTCGCTCCTTCACCGAGAGTCACCTGCAGAAGGTAAACATTAGTCAACTATATATATATATATATATATATATGTGTATATATTAATAAATTTATGATGTCTAGGTGCTGCATCTATTGGGCTTTGCCATACAAGAGGAGCTTAGCGGCCATTATCCGTTCCTTACTTTCTATAAGCGCTCACTGCAATTTGGAATTCTGGAAAAATTGGAGGAACTGGCGCGTTCTCCTTCTGTAAGTAGAGTGATTAAATTCGGCATAAGGCTGACTTAATAATCTCTTCATCTCAATTCGAATTATAGCTGGAGGCACATCGTGACTTTGTGCTCTGGACAATAAAACGTTACAAGGAGCTGCAAGCCAAACAAGCGCCCAGTGTGGATAATGCAGAATCTGCGGGAGCAACTGCAGCCGAAGCTGGCAGTACGTCCAATGATGCACAACAGCAGGCAGCAAAGGGTGAAGATCAACCTCTGACCGCCGAGCAACAGAAGGAAGCACGCTCCCGCCTGATTGCCGAGCGTCATATCAAACTATTGGCTCAAATGCAAAATGCGCAAAAATCATTCATGAAATCCAATGCTGAGATGTTTGCCAGCTCCATTAAGGAGACGGATACCTCTTCCAATTTGCAGAAAGGAAAAAGCGATACGGTTATGGACTGGGAAGATATACCCGATCCCTTGGAGGAACTGGGTGCAGCCGCTTTATTGTATGAAAAAAATAGTAAAGTTGCCTGTCTTGGCCCCAGACGCAGTCATTTTGTGCCGGAGGAAACCAGCTATAAGTGTATACTATGCTTTGCCGATTGCAACACCAACAGCAGCGGCCCGCCGCTGGTCAGCTCCGCGTTTCTGCAGACATCGCGCGTCATCTACACGCCACCCAATCGCGATACACCCAAGTCGTTGCACGTCAGTTGTTGCGGTCATGTCATGCACTATTCCTGCTGGAAGGAGTACTATAGCAGCGAGGAGACCAAGGAGGTGCGTCGACCACAACGCAATCGGGGCTCACTGAATCAGGGGCAGAACGAGGAGTTCCATTGTCCCTATTGTCGCACGCTGAGCAACACAGTGTTGCCGGTTAGTGAACCATTGGCCAAGTACTTGCCACCAACTGGTGCTGGCTCTGATGCTGCTGGTGCTGACACCATTCTACCACTGGATAGCTTTGTCGAAGTCATGCGTACTCTGCGTACTGATATAAAAGGATTTCCAACGCTCCAAACGGTGGGAGTACCGATGCCTAAGCTCGCGTCCATATTGGAGGAATCAAACATTAATTTGGATATGGCACAATTCGAACGCGACGTACAGATCATTGATAAGCCACAGCTGGATAACAGCTGGAACGAGGTTATGGATTCGCTGCACAAAGCCATGAGGGGTCAGCTGTATGGGAAGCAGAACAAGGATTTGCCAAGTACCAGTGATACGCCTAAATTGGATACCCTACTGCTGTGGGATACATGCAGCTATACACTGCAGGCCCTTGAGGTCTATCTGTTTGTCATCGAGAAGCCATTGAAGACCGAGTTGCCCATGCGGCATCAGAGCTGTGCCAGCAATTTGGTGAGGACCTGCGCCCTCTACTCGTCCATACTAATGCAGACGGACATGGCGAGTCAACACAGGCAGCAGGCAGCCAATTTGCTCGATGTTGTCTTTAATCAGATGGGACCTAGTGTCCTCGAATGGGATTGCTTCCGCATGCTTGTCCAATTGAATTTTGCTGTGCCCAACTATCTGATTGCCGGCGAAGGTGAGTGGAGGGCAGGAAGAGGAGGAAGAGGAGAATGTGGATTAACCTATTTTTTTATTTGCAGATAATAAGGCAATCGTACCCAGCGGCAATATGCTCGATTTCAACATATTGCTAACATGTTTCCTGGCCAATTTGACCAAGGCAGTGATTTGTTTTGACTACGACAGGGAACTGGCACGTCGCGACCATGAAGAGCTGCTGGCTCTGGGCATTGAGGAGGAGGAGAAACATGTTAGTCAGCTGCCTGTCAAGAATCAGGTCAACATACTCCGTTTCTATGCAAAGCATAATTTGGCTGCACGTTTGGAGCAATTGAAACGCGGCGATGGCCAGGAGTATGAGGAAATGGAAATGGGCATTGGTGATGAGGAGGATGGTAGTGGTAGTGGTGGCACCGGAGGCGGTGGTACTGGCAGCACTGGAACACAGAATAATGTCAAGAAATTGGCCACGCTGCTGGTATATGTGAAGCGACAGATGTCCTCGTTCTTGCGTTGCTCCTGTCTATTCTATCGCTGTCTGACCGACATTGAGTTCCCGGATACGTTCCCCGTATACAAGCCGGATCAGTTTGAATCTATGTGTGAATATCTTGGCCTAAATCCACAGCTGGATGCATATTTCGATATGGAATCGGCATATGCCACCATGATGCAGAACTTTGCCTCGCATCCGTACATTCGTAACGATCATTTGATGCAACAGACGCCATCGTCATCGACATCAAAGCCACAATCGCCGTCTATAACGCTGGTGCCATGCCTGCGCCCGCTGCCGCATCTCGTGGAGCTGGATGAGGACTACAGTGATCTGATTAACAGTGTCTCCGATATCTTTTGCCCGAATAACGAGCGCGAAGAGATGAAAACACCGACAATGTGCCTGATATGCGGCACCATACTCTGTGGTCAATCCTATTGCTGCCAGCCGGAGCTGGGCAAACAGGCAGTGGGTGCATGCACCCATCATGCACACAATTGCGGTGCCGAGGTGGGCATATTTCTGCGTATACGTGACTGTCAGGTGGTCTATTTGGGACGTGGCAAAGGATGTTTTGTGCAGCCACCCTATCTGGATGAGTATGGTGAAACAGATCAGGGACTTAGGCGTGGCAATCCATTGAGACTCTGCCAAGCCGCCTACAATCGCATCTACTTACAGTGGCTGGGGCATAATCTGCACGAGGAGATCGCACGTCTCAATGAGAATGCGAACGTCGCCGTCACGCAGTGGCATCACATGTAGTCCGCATTCGTAATCGCACCTGTGTCCGAGCATCCAAATTATTCAATTATTCAATATGATTCAAATGCAGTTACCGCTAAAAGTGAATACAACGTACATGTATATCGATATCGATAGCGATCGATAGGTAAATGTAAGCGTAACTGTACACGTACACGTAACCGTAACCGTAAACGTAATTGTAAACATAACGATAGCGATAACGATAACGATTAACGATTAACCATAATGAATGAGATGCCGATAGCGACGATATTGGTGTGAAAATGAAAGAAAGTTAAGAAATGAAAGGCGCGGCGACAGTCAATGTGATTATTACATACTAAAATTAGGAGAGCATATTTATATGTCTAAGCATTTTACTACAACTTTTCCTGTACACACCCACACAGACACATGCGCACACCCACACCCACACACACACACACAAAAAGATATCTTATAGGCCAACAGTCATAACAAAAAAAAAAAAAAAAGAAAATCAGTTATATACTGAAACATTGTATCTGTCATCCCTTTTCCACCGTGTCCCCCCCCCCCCACCCCCGTTTCTAAGAAAAAAAAAATAGAATAAGAGTTGCATGTTAGGTTGTTCGTTTCTCCCTGTCTGTCTCTAGCAGACATAATATATATAAATTTTTTTTGTTTTTTTTTTCTTTTGTCTAATTGTAATGTTTCGAAAACTTGTTGATATTTTGAGTATGGTTCACACTCTTCTCCTCTAGTTATAATATTATACTATAACTGTAGCGCAGCAACACCATGACAAAGTACTTGCTTAAAAAAAAAACAATATAGTTCCACCGTCCCGTTAAAAAAAGAAACAAAAAGTCGAAAAAAAGTAATTGAAATAATTGAATCGAAGTGGTTAGAGAAACGCATGTTGTTGCTACCTCGTTTGCTCGTTGTTAATTGCGTTTTATTTTTTCGCGAAATACGGATTCTTGATTCTTGTATATAGAAAACTGTAATTTGTAATCTGTAAACTGTAAACAATAATCTATATAGTGTCTCTGCTTAGAGTTGATAAAGTCACTGACTTTGATATGTTAGCGATGGCGACGACGTCGAATCCACGAGGGAAAGGGGAGCGGAGGAGTGTAACGTTATTAAATTGGGTTCGCTTCATAGACATATATAGCTTAGGGTCCTGCTGTGTGTCGCCCTCCTCTCTTGCCTGTATTCGTATACCCCACAGTACACACACACACACATACACACCGAAAGAGACATGATAAATATGTTGTATATGAATGTACTACGCATGTATCTGTGCTTATACCTATATGTGTATATATATATATAAATATATATATATAGAAACTATATAGAATCGTGGAGGGATCGCCAGTTGCAAAGTCGGAGGGAAACGGCAGAGCAAAATAAAAGAAAAACTGAAAAGGAAAAAAATGCAAATGAAAAACCGCTGTAGCAGTGGGAAACTAGAATAGTCGAGTCATGTTCACTTTATCAATATACTTACACCTATATGCATATATGAAGATATATGTATATTTATATATATATATATATATAAATATATATATAACAAATTATAGTAAGTGTTTAACTACACACACACACATACACAACCACCTCACACACATGTTTCTTTGTATGCATTGTACGAGAAGTACGCGAAAAGACATATTGATGATTATTGTATTCGAGAGTAATGCGAGAAAAACAAGCGAAAAAACCAAAAAAATAATACAAGAAATTAACAAGACAACATCAACAACAACAAGTCAAAATTTGATTGTGAATAAAGCGTAACAAACAACAACAAAAAAAACAAGAAAACAAAAATAAATAAAAGCAGTTTTGCAAAATTTTAGTGATATTGAAGTTTTTTACTTGATCTTGTTGGGAAATCTCTGCTACCAGCTTTAAGCTTTTTTAGTTATGCAGATAAAAGGCTAACTTAATTAGGGGAAAAATTCGCAATAACCGCTTTTCTGATCCCATATAATACAATTAAAATATAAATGGGAATACTTTTAATATTAATAGGAATTCTTTATTTTGGAAATCGTCTAAATGTAATCGTTAAAGTACACATGCGTGTGTGTGTGTGTATCGTTTAGATAGATCTTAAAGTCTATGGTATATCGTTTATAAATACAAAGGCTACAGACTACGCCCCCAAATGCCCCCACGAACCCCCCACTTAGTTTATACAATCTTGGCATTTAAATTGCTAGTAAATACAAAACGTATTAGGCATATAATTTATCTATTGCTTACTATAGCTACTAGATCTACATATAGCTCGTATTTCAGGTTATGTACAACTTTGGACTAGATGCTGGTTTTTAGGAATTTTTACAATGACCAAGATAACAAAAATATAATAATAATAAAAAATATGATAGCATAGTAGACATAGAGGTAAGAGTAGCTATGGATATATAGATAAAAAAAAGAATACTCTAAGATCTTAAATCAAAGTAAATACATCGCCATACACGCTGCTGCCGATAGGTGGCGTACGTGTGTAGTAGTAGTAGTAGAAGTAGTCGGTAAAGTACAGATTCAAAAAAACTCAATGCCACAAGCGAAAAAAATCTCTTTTGTTCTCTCTCCTCTCTCCCCGCTTTCTGCCCGCTCTCTCTCGGTCTCTCTCTGTGTCTCTCTGTCCCTTCGCAGACTTTCAGATATGCAGAGTGGAGCCAGATATGGAAATGGATACGGAACCGGAGGTAACGGCTTGTTGGCTGGCTGAGGCGGCGGCGGCGTCATCCTTCGATGATGTTTGTGGCTGCATTTGCTTGCTCTGCTCCAGATCGATGACAAGGCAATCGTATGGAGGCGGTGGCAGGTCACACTTGACCACGCTGTCATAGCTGGGAGGCAGCGAGTCCACAATGCGCAGCACATCGTTCTGCGAGTTGATCTGGAATTCGTAGAGAAGAAGGGAGAATGAGTCTCAGAGCACATGGTATAGATATACACTACAATACTTACGTGAGGCAGTGCACCGTTGCCGGCACGATTGCCGGCCTCATCGATGGGTCCAGCCCAGATGCAGACACCCATGCGATGTGTCACATAGCCGCATATGATGATGCTGATCAGCAACATGCCAATGCCGAGGGCAAAGACTAACCAACGCGACTCGGGACTCTCGTGCATCTCGTGCAGATTCTTCTCCAGCTGCAGTGCGCACAATATGAGCACTGGCACTGCCACCATGGCCACCAGTAGATCGACAATCGGTCGCTGATTGCTGGGTCCGCTCGAGCCGCCTCCAAGGGGACGACCCAAGCCCAGAGATTGCCCGCCATGATGCGAGCCAAAGTTCTGGCTGCTGCTGTTCGGCGTCAGTGTGGAGCGAGCCACCACTGTGTTGTGGTTCTGTAGCACCATGCTATGGAGGGAGAGAGAGAGAAAAAAATACATTAATAATTATGTTTATCTGCAGATCTCTGGCTCTATAAGTGTTAGGACTATGAAACTCGCTACACAGATAGTTGTATACACTACACAGCGATGGGTTGTTTTACCAACTCAATTTTCTGTAGATCTCGAGATCTATTAGACTTGGAGACATGAAACTCGCTAGACAGACAGTTGTATACACTACACAGCGCTGGGTTCTTTTCCCTAATCAATAGCTATGCATTTGATTAAGTAATTGATTTCCCTGAGTTTCAATTAACAGCACTTTGTCATTTAGTCTACTCCACTATAACTGCATTATGATATATATGAGTGTATGGGGTTATACGTGGCGCATACCTGGAATCGAAGGCGTTGCTTAGCAACAAATCGTAGATGGGACGCATTTTGCTTCAATTTGGTTTCGATCTTGAGTTTTCTTTTCTCTTTCTCGTTTCTTTTTTTTTATTGATATCAATTGGTTGTTTTATGATTGTTTTATTTGCATATTTTGTTAAGTGAGTTCAATGTGAGAATATCTATGAAGACTTTCACTTGATCGAATCGTTGCAATCGCTACTAAATTCCCGACTCATAGACAATATTACTAGTATTTAAAAACAGTTCACTTTCGTCGTGTCACTTGGCAGGGAAAATTCGCGGCCTTCGTTCGAGAATAGAATTATTATTACGGATATTGAACGAGCAATTATGGTGAAATTTACCCAATGGCAATGGGGAATACAGTGGGATATTTTTCTTTTTTTTTTTTAGCTGTTGTCATCAGTTTTGCATTCATAATTGAAAACTTGCTTATAGAAACCCACACAAAGAGATTACATACATATATCTAGAGCTACCTGTGTTTGTATATTTTGTGTGTGCTTTGTGATTGCGATTGCGTTTACGATTGCATTTTGTTTTTCCGCTTTGGGTTTCTCTATAACATGCATATATCGTCATATTGTTGTTATTCCCCCCAACGACTTTAAGGCCAACCATAAAAGTTTACCCAGAAATCAGATAACAAATAAACATTCAAATGGAAAAACAAAAGATTCGCAAATAACACAAACAAGTAGGATAACTATGAGCAAAAATTACCCAAACAACTACCTATGGTTCTAGTTCTATAAACTGTTAAGTAATACTTGTATGTAGTATAATCAATGTAGCAGTAGTTTCAAGTTATGCAGGATAAAATGCAAAAAAAAAAAAAAAACACATTAAATATCTTTATATCCTTTTTTTCTTAAGATAATTTTTTGCTCCTTAAGAAATTTCAATTTGATATTATAATAATGCTTTGTTGTGTAAAAAATTCGACCATTGAAAATGGTGAAAAAGCGGTATACTAATTTTGTGCAATTGTACGTAGTAGACATATGGAGGAATTGTGCAGAGCACTCTGTAAAAATTTCAAAATGGATTCTTTGAAATTCCATATTTTGAAAATTAAAAAAAAAAATTTTTCTTGTATTTTAAATCGTGAGTTTTTTTTTCAAAATTTTAAATCGCGAGGTTTTAATTTGAATCGATTGCGGAGGTCAAAAATAGTAATAAACAAGTGTTTAAATCGATTTTAGACTATACTTAATTTGGGCCCAAAAATCATGTCGAAATGGTAAAAAAATTAGACATGTAACACACTCAACAGGCCTAGAACCCTCATTTTACACCGATCGTAACTTTCTTAAAAATCAAACGATTTCCATGGGGAATGACATTTTGTTTATGTTTTGATTATCTGAGTGATTCTACATTTAAATAATATCATAATAGACCTTTTGAAATTTTTTGATATTTTGGAAATTTAGACAATAGTCCCCCCTGTAAAATTTCAAAAACAATTTTTTTTTCAAAATTTTAAATCGCGAGGTTTTAATTTTAATCGATTGCGGAGGTCAAAATTAGTAATAAACAAGTGTTTAAATCGATTATAGACTATACTTAATTTTGGCCCAAAAATCATGTCGAAATGGTCAAAAAATTAGACATGTAACACACTCAACAGGCCTGGAACCCTCATTTTACACCGATCGTAACTTTCTTAAAAATCAAACGATTTTCATGGGGAATGACATTTTGTTTATGTTTTGATTATCTGAGTGATTCTACATTTAAATAATATCATAATAGACCTTTTGAAATTTTTTGATATTTTGGAAATTTAGACAATAGTCCCCCCTGTAAAATTTCAAAAAAAATTTTTTTTTCAAAATTTTAAATCGCGAGGTTTTAATTTTAATCGATTGCGGAGGTCAAAATTATTAATAAACAAGTGTTTAAATCGATTTTAGACTATACTTAATTTTGGCCCAAAAATCATGTCGAAATGGTAAAAAAAATAGACATGTAACACACTCAACAGGCCTGGAACCCTCATTTTACACCGATCGTAACTTTCTTAAAAATCAAACGATTTTCATGGGGAATGACATTCTGTTTATGTTTTGATTATCTGAGTGATTCTACATTTAAATAATATCATAGAAGACCTTTTGAAATTTTTTGATATTTTGGTAATTTAGACAATAGTCCCCCCTGTAAAATTTCAAAAACAATTTTTTTTTCAAAATTTTAAATCGCGAGGTTTTAATTTTAATCGATTGCGGAGGTCAAAATTAGTAATAAACAAGTGTTTAAATCGATTTTAGACTATACTTAATTTTTGCCCAAAAATCATGTCGAAATGGTCAAAAATTAGACATGTAACACACTCAACAGGCCTGGAACCCTCATTTTACACCGATCGTAACTTTCTTATAAATCAAACGATTTCCATGCGTAATGACATTTTGTTTATGTTTTGATTATCTGAGTGATTCTACATTTAAATAATAACATAAAAGACCTTTTGAAATTTTTTGATATTTTGGAAATTTAGACAATAGTCCCCCCTGTAAAATTTCAAAAAAAATTTTTTTTTCAAAATTTTAAATCGCGAGGTTTTAATTTTAATCGATTGCGGAGGTCAAAATTAGTAATAAACAAGTGTTTAAATCGATTATAGACTATACTTAATTTTGGCCCAAAAATCATGTCGAAATGGTAAAAAAATTAGACATGTAACACACTCAACAGGCCTAGAACCCTCATTTTACACCGATCGTAACTTTCTTAAAAATCAAACGATTTCCATGGGGAATGACATTTTGTTTATGTTTTGATTATCTGAGTGATTCTACATTTAAATAATATCATAATAGACCTTTTGAAATTTTTTGATATTTTGGAAATTTAGACAATAGTCCCCCCTGTAAAATTAAAAAAAAATTTTTTTTTTCAAAATTTTAAATCGCGAGGTTTTAATTTTAATCGATTGCGGAGGTCAAAATTAGTAATAAACAAGTGTTTAAATCGATTATAGACTATACTTAATTTTGGCCACACATGTAACACACTCAACAGGCCTGGAACCCTCATTTTACACCGATCGTAACTTTCTTAAAAATCAAACGATTTTCATGGGGAATGACATTCTGTTTATGTTTTGATTATCTGAGTGATTCTACATTTAAATAATATCATAATAGACCTTTTGAAATTTTTTTGATATTTTGGAAATTTAGACAATAGTCCCCCCTGTAAAATTTCAAAAAAATTTTTTTTTTCAAAATTTTAAATCGCGAGGTTTTAATTTTAATCGATTGCGGAGGTCAAAATTAGTAATAAACAAGTGTTTAAATCGATTTTAGACTATACTTAATTTTGGCCACACATGTAACACACTCAACAGGCCTGGAACCCTCATTTTACACCGATCGTAACTTTCTTAAAAATCAAACGATTTTCATGGGGAATGACATTCTGTTTATGTTTTGATTATCTGAGTGATTCTACATTTAAATAATATCATAATAGACCTTTTGAAATTTTTTGATATTTTGGAAATTTAGACAATAGTCCCCCCTGTAAAATTTCAAAAAATTTTTTTTTTCAAAATTTTAAATCGCGAGGTTTTAATTTTAATCGATTGCGGAGGTCAAAATTAGTAATAAACAAGTGTTTAAATCGATTTTAGACTATACTTAATTTTGGCCCAAAAATCATGTCGAAATGGTCAAAAAATTAGACATGTAACACACTCAACAGGCCTGGAACCCTCATTTTACACCGATCGTAACTTTCTTAAAAATCAAACGATTTTCATGGGGAATGACATTCTGTTTATGTTTTGATTATCTGAGTGATTCTACATTTAAATAATATCATAATAGACCTTTTGAAATTTTTTGATATTTTGGAAATTTAGACAATAGTCCCCCCTGTAAAATTAAAAAAAAAATTTTTTTTCAAAATTTTAAATCGCGAGGTTTTAATTTTAATCGATTGCGGAGGTCAAAATTAGTAATAAACAAGTGTTTAAATCGATTTTAGACTATACTTAATTTTGGCCACACATGTAACACACTCAACAGGCCTGGAACCCTCATTTTACACCGATCGTAACTTTCTTATAAATCAAACGATTTCCATGCGGAATGACATTTTGTTTATGTTTTGATTATCTGAGTGATTCTACATTTAAATAATAACATAAAAGACCTTTTGAAATTTTTTGATATTTTGGAAATTTAGACAATAGTCCCCCCTGTAAAATTTCAAAAAAAATTTTTTTTTCAAAATTTTAAATCGCGAGGTTTTAATTTTAATCGATTGCGGAGGTCAAAATTAGTAATAAACAAGTGCTTAAATCGATTATAGACTATACTTAATTTTGGCCCAAAAATCATGTCGAAATGGTAAAAAAATTAGACATGTAACACACTCAACAGGCCTAGAACCCTCATTTTACACCGATCGTAACTTTCTTAAAAATCAAACGATTTTCATGGGGAATGACATTCTGTTTATGTTTTGATTATCTGAGTGATTCTACATTTAAATAATATCATAATAGACCTTTTGAAATTTTTTGATATTTTGGAAATTTAGACAATAGTCCCCCCTGTAAAATTTCAAAAACAATTTTTTTTTCAAAATTTTAAATCGCGAGGTTTTAATTTTAATCGATTGCGGAGGTCAAAATTAGTAATAAACAAGTGTTTAAATCGATTATAGACTATACTTAATTTTGGCCCAAAAATCATGTCGAAATGGTCAAAAAATTAGACATGTAACACACTCAACAGGCCTGGAACCCTCATTTTACACCGATCGTAACTTTCTTAAAAATCAAACGATTTTCATGGGGAATGACATTCTGTTTATGTTTTGATTATCTGAGTGATTCTACATTTAAATAATATCATAATAGACCTTTTGAAATTTTTTGATATTTTGGAAATTTAGACAATAGTCCCCCCTGTAAAATTTCAAAAACAATTTTTTTTTCAAAATTTTAAATCGCGAGGTTTTAATTTTAATCGATTGCGGAGGTCAAAATTAGTAATAAACAAGTGTTTAAATCGATTTTAGACTATACTTAATTTTGGCCCAAAAATCATGTCGAAATGGTAAAAAAAATAGACATGTAACACACTCAACAGGCCTGGAACCCTCATTTTACACCGATCGTAACTTTCTTATAAATCAAACGATTTCCATGCGGAATGACATTTTGTTTATGTTTTGAATATCTGAGTGATTCTACATTTAAAAAATAGCAAAATGGATGTTTTGAAATTATAGATATTTTAGAAATTTAGGTATGATTTTTCAACAATATTTGTTTTTAAATTTGAAATCACGAGTTTTAACGAGCAAGTAATCCATATGTAGAAGAATTCTTTATTATGAATTAAAAGTGTGAGTACACATTAGAAAATCATTTTTGGAAATGAACCGAAGGGTATCTTACTGTTGTTTATATTATAATATTTTTATATTATCAGCTTTGTTTTATAAAAAATCCAGTTATTTCTTTGTTATAATGTATTCCCTTAAAATTTCTATGCATATACATAAATTATCCTACATTTCCGAGAATATTGATTTTCAGAAAGGAAGCATAGCAGCTTGCAGATGGGGTGTAGCGATAAGAACTGAACTTTTCGAGTGTAGAAAAAACATGCTAATCAAATTTGACGCGGTTTGACGTCAAATCACTTAAGAGGTCAAATTGCACGTCTGTAATCGGTTGTCTATATATATATGGGAGGGTTTCTATATAAAAATATATGTATAAGTATGGAATGTTTTTTTTTATTTTTTTTTTAAACATTATTACAAATTCACTTCGAGCTTCGTATCTGGATTCGTGTTCAATGGAGGCCGGTGGCCAACGTGGCGTAGCTGTTGCTTATCAATGTGAGAGGGTTGTGGAGGGGGTGAGCGGGGGGAGGGGGTGAGCTATGGCATCACGAGATTTTCGCATGCACTTGAGGCGTGGCAAATTGATAAGCAGCTGCAATAACAGCAGGAGGAGAGGGAGGGGAAACTGAGCACGTGTTTTTTTTTTTTTTTTTTTTTTTTTCTTGGCAATAATTTCAATTAGTTGTCTATTGTGATGTGAATAAACATAAACAAATTGGCCGCAACACCTGCCGATTAGCAACTTGTAAAGAGCAGCAACAAATACAATAATAAAAACAATAAATAACTATGTGAAACTCAGATCGAAACGAGCTTAAACTGCTGCGAGGCGAACCTTAACGTGCTGCAAGGCAAAGCACAACTGGAAAAGTGCAAGGGAAAAGCGGAAAAGCGAGCCAAGAAATTGACAAAGATATATATAAATTATATTTTTTATACAAGACAACGCTGCGTATGCGCAATACGAGAAGCTCAACGATCGTAACAAGAACAACGACAACAACGACAACAACAACAACAACAACACTTAACGGTAATTGTAGTTCACAATAGTCGATTACATGTTTGTTTTCACGTTTTTTCCTTTCATTTTGTCATTTTTAACCGGTTTAACAGTCCAGAAAACAGAATTGCGAATTCGAAATTCACAATTAACTCGCTAGCAATTCACAATTGCTGCCCGATACGATTACGATTACGATGACGATTGTCTGTCTGTCATTAGCTTGATTGTTATAACAGTATAACAGTATATATAACAAATAGTTTACTATGATATTGATGTGATATGCGGAATATTAATGAATATACGAGAACTTTTTCAGATAGAACATATGTATATGCGTAGTTAGTAAACTGTTTAAACAGTTTTCCTGCTGTTTTCATAAAATAAATACGATAAGTTTTTCAACTAATTTCACTTATTTCTGTTTCTCAAGTAGTATGGCATATTTAAACAGCTTTCATATTTTACTGCCTTATAATATATATATATATCTCCCCTACTATCATCAATAAATAACTGAAAAACAAAATTGTGAATTGTTTGATAAATTGTTCGACTTTTAACTGGTATTCATGGGCATAATCTGACACACTCTCTCTCATTCCCTCTCAAGATTAATTTCGCTGACCCTCATCCCCCCCCCATCCCCCTTCTTCGGGGGGGTAACTGCCCCTCACAACATGCAACTGGTTTCGGCTGAACAAAAGCAAAGTCAACTGCTGTGTTTGCCTCTCTAGAGTTCTTCGGTATTGCCTGAAGGTCGTTCCCATGACAATTGTCAATGATGATGAACTGCGATCTACCATGGTAACTATCCTATATATATGGAGGCATCGCAAGTTGAGACGACACGTGATTTTCATTTGAAATTTTTAATTTTCTTTGCAAAAGAATCTGCTGCACAGCTGATTAATTAATTGCGTATACCCTGTGAAAATGGGTCCGTTACAAGCAGGGTTTGTCCGCTGTAAACTGGACCTAAGACGTGTATAGAGTTTAAGGTATTAACTTACTATAGTAGAAATTTCATTTCAGAACAATAAGTATTTATGTGAAAAATGTAAGTATTGGTAGATTATATGATTATGCAGATTATAAAAAAGTACTCATTACAAATATAACTTTGCAGTTAGAGACTAGACCTCACGCATGTAGACAGTTAAGAATTTATACCATTCATATGTCTTCTAACCCTATAGAGCCTCTAGTAAAGAAAACTTCGTTAAAAATCATCAGATTTCCTTCAGAGAGGATTTTTTCTCCATTATTTGCCCTCTAGATTGTTTCTGCATCAAATGAATTAATGAATTAAATTTTTCAAAAATTTCTTCCTTTCGAATGTCTTCCAAACTATCATCTTGCTCGATTTCAGTACCCCTATGGAGCCTCTAGTATGGAACATTTCTTGAAAAATCATCAGATTTGCTTGTTAGAAAACTTTCTATTCTTTATTTGCCCTCTAGATTGTTTTTGCATTAAAATATAAGCAATCTAAGTCTTTCAAAAATTTCGAACTTTCATATGACCCCGATTTCAGTACCCCTATAAATGGGTATATGCTGGGTATACGTCATTATAGAATCTGTTAAGTATAGGGTATGCGCTGCGTTGCTTACTATATGCGTCTCTGCTCGTCTGATTGTAATTAATGCCATAGACTCGAGTCAATATTTACGCCTCGAAATGGCTATAGATATTACTGGCCAAATATTAAAGATACAAATACTTGCAAAATATTTCTCATTTCTGCGCGCTCTCAGATGACAAATGTAAATATTTATTTTAAGTCAATAGACTTAAGCTTTTATTGGCTAGCCTAGGGTGTAGCGTGAAGGGGGGAGATGGAGAGGGGGGGGGGGCTGTTGACTGATAAGGTTGACTGATGCCACTGACTTTTAGCCGGTTAACGAACGGAAGAGAGAACTGAGTGGGGGCCGCTTTTGCCCGTTTGAACTTTTCAACTGCTTCAGTTGATTTTGTTGATTTTAGGGAAATTATGATGGTGCTAGAGGGGGGGAGGGGCAGGGTAGCTGCCATTAGAGTGTTGTTTTCTTGCCATACCGGGCGTATACTTAACATCTATTGAATACACCCCACATCCCACAATCGAATAGATACAGATCTCGCTGAGTCATTGCGAAATCGCTTTCGCGATGATTCGCGATTCATCAAGTCGCTATTTACATAGATAACAAGATACCCTACCTCTCACTCCCTCTCCCCTCTCTGTCTCTCTCTCACTGTATCTCTCTAACTTGCTATCTCGCTCTCTAATCACTAGACAAAAATGCAGATCCTAACTAACTGTCGTCTGTGTTTACTTCGACTGATTGTGAGTGTATGGGTGTGTGACTGAGTGTATGAATATGAGTATGAATATGAGTATGAATATGAGTATGAATATGAGTATGAGTGTGATTCAGGCAGGGTGTGCAAAGAAAATGCGCAAGTGAACCCGAAGAAAACGTTGCAGCGTCTAGAGTTATCCCTATTTACAGGGTATCTCAAACGTCTAGAAAATACTAGTAAATTCGTAAGAAATCTATATATACGAAATCTCATTCAATTAAGGAGTATCAACGCGACGTATAGTTCTGTAATCTGTGCGAAATCAGATGCAAAGCTTGCATAATTAGACAAGCGTCGCGTATCGTGAGCAATACGTGCCTTATGCAGTCCCCTCTCTCCTCCTCCAACTACCCCGAGAGAGGGGAAGAGGCAGGGAGGGGGGGGGCAATACGAACAAACGACATGTTCACGCGAATTTGAATTCATTCATAAATCTGAAGATCGTCAAGTGATTCGCGCTTTCGCGTATGCAGTCATTGACCAGCAAGATCGGTGGATCGTATAAGGCGCATGCTATAGAATTATATATACATGCTATGTGCTGCGTGGGTGTGTGTGTGAGAGAGAGAGAGAGATGCGAATAAAGGCGTGTGCAAAACTTCCTGGGCCTATCTCATCTTGCGGCTGTCATCAAAATGTCAACGGGTTGGGAAAAACAAGTTTAACAAATTGTCTATAATAAAAGCACCCACACCTGTATGCAGCTATACACACACATAAACACACACACACAGCTACACACACACACACATTAAGCCTGACCCAGAAAAAACTGCAACGAATTGGGTCGCTGTAGAAGCAGAGGCTGAAGTACAAGTAGATAGGGGGCTAAAACGAGTTGAGAATTACAAGAAAAGTAGAGAAGATATAAGTGCATACATACATACACATAATATATACATATATCTGTATAATCGCGTGTTTATCTCACCTGCGACTTATGAAATCGTCTTGAATTTCAGCTACAGTTTTCTGTTTTTTTTTTTTTTTTTTTTTTTGCCATCGGAAATGGGTGCACTTGTCTGGCTTAAGTTGCAGACCTTCGATGCGCACTGCAAGCCTAATCAGCAGAAAATTATATATATATATACTATATGCTATACTATATACTATATATAGAAGAAAAACGGCTGGCCATGACGTCGAGCGCGTCTTAAGCCAAAAGATAAATGAATAAAGCTATAAAAAGCTTAGGCAAGCTATAAAGCAAATGATCTATTATGCCACATGATAAAGGGTAAAGGCAGAGAGAGAGAGAGAGAGAGAGAGAGAGAGAGAGAGCGAGGGAGAGGCAGCTACATACGTCATTCTCTTGAAAATGCAACTGCAACTGCTCTGCCAGCCGCTTATCAGTCTAGAAAAACAGACACAGCAGCATGATAAGCAGCCCCGCGAGATATATAGACAAGCCTATAGACATGCCAAGACATACACTATATATATATACTATATATATATATGTGGGGAATGCGAACTGTTGCCGTGGCAGCGACTTATCAGCAGCCGCAGTCGGGTTAAGTTTTTAAGTTTTTTCGAGCAGATTTCGCATGAAGATTATAGAGTAGGTGTACTATATATAGTATATAGTAATATATATATATAGTGTGTCACAGCATCTGGTCAAAACAAAATTGCCATAAACTAAAAGTTATTTACACAAGTTAAGTCAAGCTCAGCTGGAAATTATCTGGTTGACTCCCTCGGACAAAGTGTCTTCCGGCAACTCGATTGCGTCTATATAATTTAGGGGTCGATCTGTAGAATCGAAAAACATTTCCCTCTCTCTATCCCTCTCCTCCTGCCTGGCCTAATTGACTTGCAGATCTCGGGGTAAGTGCGCAACAAAGTGATAAAATGATCGTGATGATAGTTTCGTAATTAAAAATATAGCACAGCCTGCTTATACCCTGCAGTACTGGTCTTATTAGCTATACCAGATTCCAGAAAGATATATATTCTTCTTCTATATCAGGGAAATACTCGGGGGTAGGGTATACTCAAGCTAAGCTCATGTTTCCGCGCTGTGGTCGCAGCTGATGTTGTAACTTTTTGTAACATATAATACCATATAGTATGTATATATAATCTAAGATCTCATATGGGGGGAAATGGGTTGGGGAGGGGGCACAGCATTAATGCATTAATTGATCGCGGAATAGAAATGGAACATGAAATTTGTTGGCATCGTCGCAATTTGATTGACTCAATTACAGAGAGTGAGTTTCTAGAGGGGGAGGGAGTGCGGACGGGGGGGAGAGCTGACTGATTGACTGACTGATTGAGGGCTTGATTGACTGTGGCTGTGCCTGCGCCTCTGGTCACGTACACACATTTGACAATAATTCTTGTTTTTTTTTATTTTTTTTTTTTGTTTTTTTATGTTTGTTTTCATCTTCTATACTTCTCTGTTTCTACACACATCTTATGATTGTGTTCTACAATCTGTCGTAGTTGGCTGGACTACGTCAGAATATATAGATTTTGCTCTCTCTCTCTCTTTCTCTCTCGCTCTATATATAGAAACCGAAAGCTAATGTCGCTGTCAGCGCAATTTCTGAGAGTTTCTTTTTTCGAACTGTTTTTTCTATTTCCATTACATATATTTTTAAGTGTTCGCAATACCCTGTAAGTAGGGGAAGGGTGGTCGGGTTAGCAGGGCAAGTTTCAGATATTTGTTTTCTCTAAATAACCAGGAAATTCCAGCGATTTATACCCTGTAGCATAAACTGTATTCAGCTGTAGGGTATTGCAAGGTCGAGCTTGCCTCGCACTTGCTTTATTGTTTGTTTTTTTGTGTTCTTTTGTTTTTGTCTAGACAACTCGCAGTTGTTTTCGTTTTTTTTCCTCAGTTTTTTTTTTATTATTATTTTTGCCACCATAAGAATTAATGATTGTAAATTAAATTGAAATTACATGCGGTATTTGCTTATGATAAGATATGGGGGGAAAAGAAACAGAGTTGCCACATGTGCTAGATAAATGTAGAGAAAAAAAACGAAGCTGCGCAACTCCTTCAACGGAGTTCGGAGGAGAGAGAGAGAGAGAGAGAGGCGGAAACACCTGTTTCTTTGCACCGAGAGTGGGTACACACTGTCTGTCTTATCGTTGTTCCAATTTCAGAAATTCCATGCTTATCACATACAATTTGCCAATCTCTCTGCCCCATATGCTATACCTACGCTACGCTTTATGTTGCTGACCCTCAGCCTCCCCCTCCCATACCGATCAGGTATTTATAGGCATGGCAAGCCGAACAATAGCAAATTTGAAGCAGAAACAGAAACATAGATGGGGGAGGGGGAGCGGGGATAACAAAACATGTTTGCTGTACTTCCCCACGCTCTTTTATTTATGGTTATTTTTTAAGGGTTTTTTTTTTTCTTTGTAAAGTTACTCACTTGAAATTATTTCTTGCTCTCTTCTTCCACACGATCCTCTGGCTGTTTTGCAAAATTTCGTTAGCTGCGTTTTTGTTTTGTTTTTCGTTTTGCGGTTGTTTTTTCTTCGTTTATTCTTCTTCTTCTTTTCTCACATTTGCAATTCAAAGAATACCAATACAGAAACAGTAACAACACTCAAGAAAAACAAATAAAAGCAACGGTTGCGGCGGTGGCGGCGGGGGGATTGGGAAAAACGTTTTGAGAAATTTGAAAATTTTTCGTTCGTTCAACGCAGAATTTTGCACGCGCGTTTTGCCTATTGCGATTTTTTTTTTTGTTCTCTTTTTCTCTTTTGTTTTTTTTTTGTTTAGAGGCAGCGAGATCGTTGGCACTAGCAATGTCGCTCAGTTGCGCTCTCTTTCTGCTCTCTCTCTCTCCTGTTCTCTCTTCGCTCGCTTTGTTGTTGTTGTGTGGCAGGTTGAATGCACTTTTTGGCACACACGAGAATGCGGATGAGTATGTGTGTGTGTGTGCGTGCGTGCGTGTGCTGCTTTATCCGCTATCCGTTATCCGCTGTGCGCTTCTCCAATCTGTCTGATGCTGGCTCTGCGTGTACTCCTGTTGCGGCCAGAGACCGTTATCCTTGCAGCCGCTCTCAGTGGCCACGCGCCCGTGCACCATTACAACAAGAACAAGAACAAGAGATTATCCAGCGCTGCACTCCACACACACTCTCTCACGCGCGCGTGCTCTCTTTCCCTTTCTCTTCGTTGCGCTGCGCTCTCTTGTGTCTAGAGCGGACAACTTTCCTTCAAGGTTGTTTGCCAGACCAGTTACGCCTGTGGCCCGCTAAGGATCTCTGAACTTTAGACTACAACAACAACAGCAGCAGCAGCAGCAGCAGAAGAAAAAAAACAATAGCAGTGACTGCGACTGCGACTGCGACGCAACGACCGGTCTGAACGATGCTTAAATCACACACATAGAGAGAACTTAACGTTAGCCCGATACGAAGGCGGACGCGCTTCTCGTTTCGCTTTTCGTTTTGCGTTGATCTTTTGCTCCGCTCTCTCTCCTTCCAACAATTCTTTTCTTGCTGTTCTTCTCTCACTTAACTTTCGCGATTGAGCTAAAAAAATGTGTGAACCGTTGACGAGCAGCGTCGAGCAGCGACTGTGCGCACCAGTTGCTGCCACCGGGGCTGTGTATTGGATGCGGTCGCCACAGTCGCTGTCGCTGCGGATCGCAGTCGACGCTGACGTCGCGACATCGTTGACTCTACGCCAGCGCGAAGTGAAGATGCTGCTCGACGACGACGACGACGACGACGACGACGACATTCGTCTTCACCTTCGTCTGCGTCTTTCAGCCAGAGAGAGAGAGAGAGAGAGAGAGCGCGCGCGCGAGAGTTCTTATGCTCTCGCTCAGCCTCTCTCTTTCGTTGCTCCCAGGACTAGTGTTGCCACCTTGACTTTTTTCCCGTCAAAACTGACGGGAAATCTGCAAATTAAGCCTATCAAGCAAGTTTATGCTTTTAATTCTTCGGTAAACAAATTATTTATTATTTTTATTTATTTATTAAAACACTTTTTAAAGGTTAACTGTTTGTACTGCATAAATTAAAGTCGTTTTTTAGGCTTTCTTGAAGTTCCTGCAATACTTACGCGTGTTTCCATTAAATTTAATGGCACTAGCTTCTATAGTCTCTGTGATCCGAAGAACTTTTAAGTACGAGAGCTAACAAGCACATTGGATTGCTCTATAAAAAATTATTATTTTTTTCTAAACCCATTTCACTGTATTTCAGATTATAGTTATAGATATCACTCTGGTCCACAGTGGCAAAAATAAACGTTAATCTGTATTCCAAGCACGATAATACTCTTCAACCAGATTGCAGCAGCTTGTTGTAGGCCCAGTAGAGTTTCTGTCACACACACTTTAATAGTTCTAGAGAACCAGAGTTAAGATCTAGGTAAACAAACCCTCATACATACATACCTTATAGGAATTACCTGTTGCCCATAAAACTTGATGATTCCGTTAGGGGGAAAATTGTTTCTGTCACCATTCCTACCTATAATACTATTTAAATCTATTATGACGACACATTTTAATGCAAATTTCGCAAGATCAGTGAGTTTTGGGGAAAGATGGAATATCGATGGGTTTTGCTTGGGAAATTGAAATCACAATGAAATTTAATGGAAATGGAAATGAAATGGAATTGAAAGTTGCATGCAATTTGTAGAAGGTTGTTATCATCGACGAACACGCCTTAATTGGGAAGGCGACATAGGTTTTCACTCACTATCTACCTATCAATAGTGTTTGTGTAGATGTAAATCACGTATACGTCTCGAGAGATGTACATATGTGTATGTAATATTATTATACATTTGTATTCACACCCTAATCAGAGTCTTGAGATTGCGTCATACGGTTGACAGTCATGTGATTCGACAGCATTGAATTGAATACATTCTTAGACTTAGAATCTATATATGGTAGAGGGAGAGAGAGAGAGAGAAAGTGAAAGAGATTGGTATATAGTATAGGTTCATGTACACTTGAATGATGAATCTCACATAATATAGACTGGCTTAGGTTTATCTGTGCTTGACTCTGCTAACCCACTAAGAAACTGAAAAATATGCTGAATAAAATCAGCTCACGGATCACGAAACTATATACCAAGAGCCATTACTACTTATATACTTGGATAGAACTAGTACAATATGCTGATCTATATTAGCTAATTTGTTGTAAATCTAAATATTCAAGTTTCTTCATAATATCAGCTAACTGAACACGAAGCTATATAGCTATAACCAACAGCTTAACAAAGTCGATAGGCTTCTTTTGCAGGGCAACAGAACGTCAACATGTTTTCTCTTTCTGATAATTCAGTCAATTAATTTGCCAATAGCTTTATAACTGAACGGATTTATCGCGATTAATCACATGTTTGGGGCATATAAATTACCGCTTAATGTGGTCGAGTACAGTTAGGCCAAATCTCCCTATCTCTCTCTCTCTCCCTTTCTCTCTCTGCCCCTCTCTGGATACGGGTTTAGGTTCAGTTTATGAGGCGCATCCCGCATAGATCCGACTTTGCTGGCGGTGCATTCAACCTGAACAAGATCAACAACTTCCAGCTAATATGCGAGTACACCCCTCCCCGCTGTCCATCGCTACCTCCTTTCCCCCTCCCTCTCCCAGTCTAAGCTCGCACGCGTGTAGCGCTTTTTTTATAGTCGAAACGTGATCGGCGAAAAATCGAGTCAAGTTTTGGGCTGATTTGCGAAATGAATCGTCGTCGTCTGCTCCACAATAGCTCTACCTATGGCTATCACGTCCGGGGCCTTATCGGGTCTTGGGTTCACTACGGTACAGCTTGGGCTATGGTTCTACGGTTCAGCAGTCCAGTGTGCTCCCAATCGGGGGTTGGGTTTACCCATATCTAGGTACGCTACACGCGTCTGCTTAGGTCGTTAGATATCTATATATGTATAAGCTGGCTGGGCCAAGAGCCCCCGCGATAAGACACACACGCTTTATGACCCGGCTGGAACGGAAAGCTTAACAGCCTTATCAATTTTGGGTCTTATCGCCTAGCTAGGTAAACAGCACAGCATCCGAATCAGAATCAGAATCCGAACCAGAAGCAAAATGCGGTTAGGGTAAAATGAAATTGGAGAAAATCAGAAGAAAAAACCAATTTTCGGAGTGCTATGTAGAACTATAGTTGGCAGCATCTCTGGACTTTATTGTTTACCCAGTTCGGGTTTTGTATTCAGTTTATTTGGAAAGAAAGAGGATCTAAACAATGATATCGATTAACATCAAAACAGCGCAAAGATCAAAAAGGTTTTTACAATATACTATAAGCTGCTAATTTTTTATCTCTCTCTCTTTCTATATAGAGTGGAAGAGGCATAGTAACTAGATACTTAGGGCAACAATCTGATTGTCAAGCAATTCTATATAAAGTTCCCTTTTTTTGGGAACTCTAGCAAAAACAGGATATTAAAGAAAGATAAAACATATATGAATAATAATAATAATAATATATCGAATTTAGAAGAAGCTGGATGCGATAGGTTGGTTGATTCAAGTAATCCCGCAATGTTTCATATATCAGATTCGAATTCCAAGGAATAAGTACAATATCGATCGATGCAGATCTGCTTAGTACGACTGATTTATGGTTTATTATTCAGTAATCGGTAATCGATAATCAGTAATCGGTAATCGGTATTCAATATTTTTGGATTGGTGTCTTCATTTTCGTTTATCGTTTTCCATGTTGTCCGGTTTTACAGTACATTCTATTTGTATTTTTACTTTGGCCTGGCAATACTCGACATATAGAGTAGTTCTAGTTTTAGGGGGGGAATTAAGTGTGTGGGGGTGGGGGGAAATCAATTACGGATACAGATGGTAACACGAAATACCTTGCTTTAGTTGTAGTTTTACACTGGAGTTAGGTAGAGAACTTTTTTTTTTTTTATGGTTTTGAATATTGAAATTGTTTATAGTTCATAGTTTTGTAAATTTCTTTTTTGGTTTTTCTTTAAGATTTTTTTTTAGTTTTTAGTTTTTTTTTACTCATTTTTTGGTATTTCTCTCTAGCTTTGCTTTGTCTTAAACTTGTCGTTTTGTTTTTTTTTGTTTTATCTATTTATCTTTATTTCTCTTTACTGAACGGTGGGCGATAAAGGAAACGACAAAGGAAAACTGAAGATAGTTGAAAATTGCATTTGAATTCAGCATAACTAACAATAAATATATAGTATAGTATGTATTATAGAGAAGCCAATAGTTGACAATCGCCTGTCTGTCTGTATCTGTTTCGGTTTCGGTTTTCTTTAAACTCTTTGTATATATCATTTTCTTAACAATTTGTAGACAGTTTCGCTTAGTTTGTTTTTTTTTTTCTTTTTTTTAGGTTTTGTTAGTTGAAATTGATTTAAATTTGACTACCAACACGCAGATGCACATCTATCTGGGAGATTGTATTTTAATACAACCGCAACCACGTTCCGAGAACCGTTTTCGCCACAATTTCGCCCTGCATAAATGCGCATAAAATGAACGCTAAATGGAAAGAAAAATCGCTGGACGAAGCTCGGCACTCGGAACGAGTTGAAAATATATGTATATATATATATATGTGTATATATATTTTAATATTAATAATTAATCTCTTGCTGATGCTCTTTTTTTTTTGTATACGTTTAAAATTAGACACCATTTACATTTACAAACATACAGTAAATACAATAATACAATTACATACACAAAGAGATTTTGGTATTACAAGTTACGAGTACATGGATTACTCCGCCATTAATAATATGTATAATATATATTTATGTATATATAGTGTATAGTGTATTTGTATATCATGTGTGTGTGTGTGTATATCATCTATGTACCGTATGTATATGTAGTATGTATGAGTCTAGTGAACGCAGCCAAAAAGTAGGCAGCACTTTCTCCACTCCCAATCTCTCTCTCTGGATCGGTTGAGTTGGAGTGGGTGCAGAGTATGATCTAGTTTATACTATATAAAGTACGCGTACATAGTTCACTTTTTATTCACTTACGATTGCACTAAATCTAATTGCTAAGCCGCCTAGATAAGATCCCTGGGGGCGCTACGCCAACTCAACTATAGAATATGCATAAATAGTGTGTGTGTGTGTGTGTGTGTGTAGGGGTGTGTGTTGGTATGTATATACATAACTATATTAAACTCTCTGTATGCATTATATACTTAGTATTGCATGTATATAGTACTATATATACTAGCTGAGTCGCCCGATAGTTCAGTTTTCAGTTTATTTTTATTCAATTTTCCCATTCTATTCTCAGGATCAGTAAACCCTCTACCCAAAAAAATATTATAATACTCAAACTGATTGAGATTTTTCACTAAATCGGACTTGACAAATCTAATTTTCAATACCCTCAAGAAGATTAAATGTATCTATATATATATATATATATGTATATATGGTATATAGAGTATATATACTATATATAGGCGTGTGTGTTGGTTGTGCGTTTGTTGCGTGAGTGTGCTATAAGCGTAGTCATCATCAGTTGACGTAGTTGTCGAGCTCAGATGGTGCACATCATCATCATCATCATCATCAGAGATTCATTATGCAGATTCATATTCATATTCTGTTTCCGACTCAGATTCAGATTGATGATGTAGTATCGCATAAATAACCTAATTTATCTATACGCTTTCCCTTTTCGTCCTTCTACTTCTCCTTCTCTGTTGGGGGATGTGGGCGAGGGGTTCCTAAATGTTGAATAAGTTGATTGATTGCCCTGCCATGATGCTTGTAGCTCGGCTACGAGTCAGGTTTGTGCGTGTATGAGTTGGATGTGTCTGTGTGTGTGTGTGCAATCTTTCTATTCAGCTCTGATGATTATTAACTCATTGCCTCCTGCTCTCTCTCTCTCTCTCTCTCTGTCTCTCTTTAGTCATCTTTCCCTCTTTCTAAAGCTCTTTTTGACTATTTTCCTAAATTTCTTAAGTTTTGCATTCGATTTTCCTCGCTTCTTCTTCCTCTCGTCATCTATTGTCTACAGTTGAACTAATCCCGAACCGTATAGAACCTCTTCAAACCGCTTTCCCTCATTATCTATCCTCAGATTTGGATATAAACATCCTCACACAGATACTATAGATGAAGACACAAATTACATTTACCACCTTAGCGATATGTGCGTGACTGTACTAAAATATGTGTGCGTGTTTGAGTTGCTCTGAGAAGGAGAATTAACAGAGAACTGATCTCGTAGTATCTATACTGTATATCGTTTTTCGGTTTGTAACATTTCCCCATTTATCTCTTTCTCTTTTATCTTCATAGTTCTGTATGCTAATTACCTAATTGATTATTTCTTTATCGTATCGTTTCTTTTAGCTTGAAATTTGGTGTTTTCGGTTGCAGTTTTGACAAGTAACATGGTAATGGTATGTGGCCTGGTCATATGTATATTATGTGTGCGTGTCTCGTAATTATGCTCTATATGTAGTATCGACTTGTCGATTCCTGTTTCGATTTCGTTTTGCATTTGCTTTCGTATTGGCTTTGGCTTTGGCTTTGCCAACGGCTTTAGCGGTTTTTTTTTTTATTTTGTTTTGTTTTTTTTTTTGTTTTGTTTTGTTTGTATTGCTGCTGTTGTTGCGTTCATATTCTTGGCAGTTTTTCTTTTGACCTTTAAGAGGTTCTCTTTGATTTTTGTATTTAACTATGCGAAGGGAAGTTCGAGAGAGGAGGGTTGGGTTGGGTTGGGTTTAGGTTTAGGGGGGAGAGTTGTGCGCTTCTGGTTGCGCTGGGCACATAAGGCTAAAACGTTAAACAAGATGACATTGAGAACACACGCGACCTAGTGGCAAGAGGCAAGTTAACTATATATAGATATAATACATGTATATAGATAGTAATATCGCTATAATATTAAATAAGTAACAATCTTGAATATATCGAACTTCACACACACACACACGCACACACACTCGCACACACATAGAGAGAGAAGGGGTCTAACCCGTTGAAGAACCGACGCAGAGCAGGAGGAGGAGCAGGAGGAGGAGGAGGAGGAGGAGTGAACGATTCAAGCGGCGCCAAAGCCGAACGCAACGAGCGGCATCTGGCGTAGCGTATCTCAACGTTTCACCCCAAAGAGATTCGGTATGGACTTGATCTTCTTGCGGGAACAATTTAGATAATCCTTGTACATTTCGGAGCGCAGATAACGTGAATACGAATCGCTCTTCATCAGATGATACACATGGGAGGCGGCCACATCGAAGCACCAGCGATTTGGGCCGTTTGGCGAATTGACCGCCTCACGCGCCAGCTCCACAGACTTGGAGTCCACATTGACGGGGCAGGGGGCATCGGGTGCCAGAAACTCTTGCCAGATTTTCTGTATTGCCTCCTTGATTTCGGACTGTGGCAGCGCCTTCATCTCCTGCACCGATTCCCAGAATCTAACAGGAAGAGAGAGAGAGAGACAGGGAGGATTAAGAGCGAAACCCTTGGTAAATGAGTTCCCCTTCCTACTTGAGATTCTCGCCGCTGTACTCCTTCTCCAGAAACTTGGTAAACTGATCGCGTCCAATGGGATCGTTGAGCAGTTCGCGTAGACTGAACGCCCAACGCTTCACGCGACGCACAGGAACTTCTTTGCTGTGGGACAGAGAGAGAGGGAGAGAGCATTAGTGAGGGAGAGAGCAATAACTATAGCTAGGTAGATACCTATTCTTCTCCGTATCCCACATCTCGGTGCTATCCGTTTGCCAGGGATTGGGCAACTCCGGCGAGGTTATAAAGTAATCGAACTCATTGTACTGATCGTAGTAGGCAACCAAACTGGGAGAGCGAGAGAGAGTGGAGAGAGAGAGATCGATCATTATTTGATTCCATCTTGGGATGCGACTACTGGACTACTCACGCTTCCGCCGCCTTGGATACTTTGATTGTGCGCCGCTCGAGCTTCTGTTTGCGCAACGTTATGATGCGTGTCAGTTGCTCGACGGGATTCTTGGCCACCGAGGCACCCGATGAGCCAGTGCCATGACTGGAGCCGCCGCGTCGATACGCCTTCTTGATATCAATCTCGGTGGTATTCACGCAACCGGGCATAGGACGATGCACATCCCAGAAGGCGCGCTCCTGCGAGTCCAGCACCTTGCGTTCCAGTTTGTCCCGCTTCTTGGCCACCTTGCTCTGCGATTCAGCCTGGGGAGGATAAAGAGTTAATACTGTATGTAGAGCAGCCGAGATTCCCTCGATCTACCTGCATAAAGATGAACTCCCATTTGCGTGAGAACATCTTCTGTAGCTTGGCTAGATTCTCTGCCTCATAGTCGGCCAGCTCCAGACGCGTCTTGTTCTGCATGGTTCGTTTGCACAGGTAGACAGCATAGTCGGTGTTCTCCGGTTCCCAGCAGTTCGAGGGCCAGAAATAGGGCGTCTGAAATCTGTGCAGAGAAAGAGATTACGATTAATTTCTTTGCTATCCCTGAAAGTATGCTATCCTACCTGTAGAAGGTGCCATCGTTCTTCACGGTCAACGCATGATCATCTATGGGAAAGATATAACCATGTGAGCTCAGCAAATGCGCAAAGTGCAGCGCCTCAGTGACATCCTCCACATCGAAGTTCTTTAGTATCCAAGCGACCAGATCCGCACCCGTAAATACCGATGGTACCTTGCTCATGAACGCCTTGACCGTTCGCACCGCCACGCCCCCGGATTCCGCCTGCATCTTCTCAATGATGGCCTCCATCTGCAAGAGGGAGGGAAACAAGAAATGGCGTAAATATCGATGCTTCACTGGAAACCGAGCTCAAGAAGGAAGGAAGTATGATTCCACTGACAGGATGGGATGGCTCTGAGACAAGAGAGTGGGTGGTTAGATGGGTAACCTGGCCAGATTAAAGATTGTGACAATTCGCGCGAAATGCAGCGAGGAAAACGAAGGCTATAAAGGAAGTTAGCCTGATGTTTTTGAGCCTGATTGGAAGTCGAATGAAAAAGCTTGGGGTATATATGTATATAGCAGGGTAAATATGTATGTATGTAGGATAAATAGGGGAGAAGAGAATGAGAAGTGTATATGAGGTAGGGTAATTAGAAGAGCTTGAATAGAGAAGGGCATATTGAGTGAGATAATTAAGGAAGAGGTTTTTAGAAGGAAGGAACAGCAAGAGATAAGGGTATCCATGGTAGAGGGCTATGTCTAGGGGGATTAGCAGTAGCTTCACTTGATTGCAACAGGATATAGTATGGGGGATAATGTAGGAAGAGGTTACTGGAAGGCAGGAACAGTCAGAGATAAGAATATCCATGGAGTGTGACTCTAAAGAAGGCTATGTCTAGGGGGATTAGCAGTAACTTCACTTGATTGCAACAGGATAAATACCCCACATCACTTGTCTATATGGTTAGGTTTCAAAAGCCATGGGGCACCTCGCCCGGCATATACTTGTACGTCACAGGATTCGCGGGAACTGTGACAGCAATAAGGATTGCTGCGGCCGCTGCTTACGTCAATGAGGAATTACGGAAATCATGCGACGATTCGTCTACCCAGCCTGCTGCAATTCCCGGAAAACCCAATTGCAATCAGCCTTACACTTAAGCTCTCTCTCTACACACACACACACACACACACACACACCCACACTATATACATAGATACATATGTATCTGCAGCTATGTATATAAGGACTGAACTTGACGTGCGTCAACAGGGTGCCGCATTTGGCAGTCAAGTGCGTCACAGCCGTAGGCAGCCAGGGAGGTAGGTAGAGTTGTTAGGCCAGAGGGGTGCGTAGGCAGTGGGAGGGGGAGGGGGAGGCGCTGTCACTCAAATCGGTTGCAAGATTGTGTTGACATAACTCTTCAAGTTATTTTCGAGGATATTTAACTGGCAGGCATGCTTAGCAGCGCTCTGTTAAGGCGCTGTTAAGTTAACAGTGGCGTTTTGAGCCACTGATCTGCTCGCTAACACGCTTAGCAGAACTATGTTAAGGCGCTGTTAGCGCTGCTGTTAAGCGTTTTTTGAGGTTAGTTCGCTTTTGAGGTTAGTTTTGTCAGTGCGTGATCCCAGATCCCAATCTTACCTTCTTGTAGACCAATATATTGGGCGCATCCTCATTCTTGCTACCGCGCTGCTGATGCGACTGCTGCTGCGGCGCTGCCGTCGATTGCTGCGCCGACTGCGACGCTTGCTGTGACTGCGACTGCGATTGCGATTGCGATGAGGAGGAGGAGGAGGAATGATGATGATGATGATGATGATTGCTGCCCACGCTAAGCAGGCCACTTGCAGGCGTCTTGCTGGCACCCGCACCCGATGTGGATGGTCCGTTGCCGCTGCCACTGCCCCCCGAGGCAGTTGCATCCTTGATGCTAACGGTTTTACTCGACGGCGGCGGCGTCGCTGCAGCAGCAACAGCTGTGGTGCCGCTGCCGCTGCCATTGGAGCTGCCACTTCCGCTGGCGTTGCCATTGTGTGCGCTAATCTCTATTATCGTGGTGGGGCTGGCCGAGGTGATGGTGACACTGGTTTGGGTGGGAGGAGCAGCAGCAGCAGCAGCGGCGGAGGCGGCGTTAGCATTGGCCACCTCGCTGTTGGCCAACGCCGTGTCCAGCGAGACAGACACAGCATCGGGAGCAGGAGCTGGAGCTGGAGTGGGAGCTGGCACAGGAACTGCAGCTGTAGCTGGCGTGGGAGCTGAAGCAGCAGCTGGAGTAGGAGCCGCAGCTGGAGCAGGCTCAGCTACAGTTATAGCGGGTACTAGCTGCGTCTCTGCTGCAGTCGCTGCTCCATTGGACGTCGCTGTGGATGATTCCGATGCCGATGCCGCTGCTGCTTCTGTTGTAGTTGTCGCTGATCCTGCACTGCTTTCCGTTGCCTCCGCTGCTGCTGCTGCTGCTGTTGTTGTTGCCGGCGTCGCTGTCGTCGTCGCTTCTGTTGCCGTTGCCGTTGCCGGCGTCTCTGTTGTCGTCGTCTCTGCCGTCTCCGTTGGCGTCGTCTTGGACGCACTGCTCATGGCCAGCGCGTTGGTTGCTTGAGTGCTGCTTGCTGTTTTGTCCGCCTCCGAGTTCATTGTTACCATTGTTCACCTGGCCGGATCCGGATCGGGACTGGACTGTAGTGGACTGCGCTATTTATAAACGCAGTGGGCAGCGCTGCTGCAGCGGCGGAGCAGAGAGAAGAGCGCGCCGCGTAGCGGAGTCGCCGGCAGAGTCCGTTGCTATTTTTGGCCGACTGGCGGTCGCTGCTATCCTTTATATACCCTTCTATGCCGTCGCGCTCTCTTGCTCGCTCTTTCTCTCTCTCTCTCTGTGTGTGTGTGTGTGTGTGTGTATGTGTTGCTGTATAACAGCAGCAGGCACTCGCTGCAGCGCTCGCTCGCTCTCTCTCTCTCTCTCTCGCTTTCGCTTACACACTCGTGCTCGCACACGCTCGCTCGCTCTTTTTCTGCCTCGCTCTCTCTCCGTCTCCGTCTCCACTTGAGTGTTATTTCAACTGCGTTGTGTCATTTTTATCCATCTCCATTCCGCTTTGCTCACTTTTGTCGCCTTGCAACGTTTTGTTTTGCACTTTTCACAGTCAAAAAAAGAAGGAAGAAAAAAAAACTCACACACACACACACGCCCGCACACGAGGGAAAAAAAGCGCAGCAACACTGGCGCACACACACACACACACACAGCGCGCAGGCAGGCAGCAGCACGCACACGGACACTTTTCGACACTCCTTCTCGCTGAGGCTGCGGTGGCGGCGACGGCGACGGCGACGGCGACGGCGACAACGGCGGCTGAGGCAAGTGCACAATTTTCCCCTCGATTGATAATCCAATTGGTTATTTTAGCCAATTTGTGTGTGCTCTGCCAGCGCGTTGTTTTTTTTTCCGATTTCGATTCGTTATAAACAAAATATATTTATGTATATTCAATATTTTGTATATATTTTTTGTTTGCTGCTGCTGCTGGTGCTGCTGCGGCTGCTGCTACGGCTACTGGCACTGCGACTGCGGCTGACTGCGGTGCTGCCTCTGCGCTGCTGTCACTGCTGTTGCTGCTGCTGCTTCTGCTTCTTCTTCTCTGCTTCTTGTTCGTTTGCCTTTAGCTGCTGCTTCCTCTTTTTTGGCGTTAGCCTGTAATCATTTTACGGCTATGTGAGGCCTCTACGCTGGGCGTGGGTGAGAGCTGGGTGCGGCGCGGGATGCGGTGCGGTGTAGTGGGCGAGGATGAGGCCAAAGTTAATTCAAGTGCCTCTGCTGCTGCTGCTGCTGCTGCCGAGTGCTGCGTCGTTCACGTTCTCTTCGCGCGGCTTCGTGCCATATTATAAGGCGCTTCCTGTAGTCGATTTGCTGTTGCAATCGATTTTTGTTTGCCCACCTCCCTTGCTCACTCACACACACACACACTCAAACGCGAGTGCGCGCACCCACATAGCGCGCACACACACACACACATACACTTGTGACGTGAGAGCGCGTTCGCTCTCTCTCTCCTGTCTGTCATTGCCTGCGCTCTCTCTCAACGCAACAGCTGTTGTGTGGTGCGAGTGTTGCCCAACTGCTAACTGCAGCTGACTGGCAGCACTCTGGCAGCACTGCGCAGTTTGGCGGGCATATTTAAAACGCAATTTGAATTTTTTTAATTTTTAAATTGCTTTATTTAAATGAATACGGTTTTCGGCTATGCTTAAACAATTTTATTAAAACTAGCAAAAAAAAAAACAGAGCGTAGATAAAAGTATGTACGTATGTATGCGTCGTATATTGCTTAAATATATATGTTTTTTTTTTTTTATATTATAGATAATAATAATTATTTTGCTGGATTTTCGCTTTCATTATTCTTTTTAGTTTATAGTGAACTTAGTATTATGGCTTTTATACAATTTTTAGTGCTGACGATTTCCAAACGAAAAAACAGAAATAATAAATCAATTATTCTAGAGATATTGAAATTATTCGATATCGATTAGCTTACAGACAGAATAGTTGAAAGAGTATTTGAAATCCTCTCTCTCTCTCTCTCTCTCTTTCTCGCGCGGTTTGCCGACTTCAAGACTATAATCTATGTATTTCGTATAGTTTATGATGTATGTAAATATTTCTCAGATTTTTTTGATCATGCGTAATTGAGCGTAGCACTCGTATGACACCCTCGATAAAGATATCGATATCGGGATGTTTTGTAATGCAGAGAAAGAAGTAACTTGGGTTCGTATTTACAAGGGTTATCCCGATCTATAGTTAAGTATATATGCTTTATATGGTATAAATATGTATGTGTAGATATAGATGTGTGTGTGTGTGTGTGTATGGGTCTCTTATCGATCGAGCATCTCCGACAGAAGTATTTGACCAGCTTCGCGTATTGGGTTCACTATATAGTATGATATATATATATACTTCGATCGGGTCTGAACATCCGTTCTCGATCACATTTTGACACTAGAAAGAACCTCCGTGGGGGATGGGGGGGCGGGGGCTCTAAAGCTGCTCCTGGGCCCGGGACTGCCGCACCGGACGATCCGACCAGAGGGAAGCCTGTCCGCCATTCTGGGCCTGATAGGAGAGCGGCGGAGGCGGTCCCAGCTGCGCCTGCGGCACCAGCTCCGCCTGCGGATTGAACTGATTGTTGGTATTGTAGTTGACCAGGATATCGCTGGCCAGGCTGTGCCCGATGTTGACTCCACGATCGGCTGGATAATATTGCTGCTGCTGCTGCTGATGCTGCTGTTGCTGTGGGGGAGGAGGCTTGTTGCCACTGGGCTGGCGCCAGTGCTTGTGCTGCGGCACAGGGAGCAGGCGGTACAGCGGCTCTGGGCCTGGTCCGCTGGCATAGCTGGGCACAAAGTATGGCGGATACGTATGCTTAAGGCCAGCTCCGCCGGCTCCGCCATGTCGCAAACGCTTGAACTGCGGCGGTGGCGGCGGCAACTGTTGCTGCTGCTGTTGCTGCGGTGGCGGCGGTGCGCCGGCTGCGGCGCTGGGACGCTGCCAGAACTGCGGACGCAATTGATACTTGGCCGGACGTGGCTGTGGCTGCAGCTGATTGTCCAGGTAGGAGGAGGGTGTGCTGTAGTGCGGCTCCGCATAGCTGGATTGCTGCTGCTGCTGCTGGAGCTGGAGCTGCTGCTTGCCCACGCGCAGCTGTCGCTGCCGCTGCAGCAGCAACGCATCCGGCAGATACGCGCCCGCATCCGCATCCTGCACGGGCTGCACTGTCGGCTCCAGCTGCAGCTGCAGCTGCTGATACTTGCCCACTCGCAGCTGGCGCTGTCGCTGCGGCTGCGGCTGCGGCTGAGGCTGATAGACAATCGCCTTGAAGGCATCGGCATCGTGCTCATCCGCGCTGTAGTTCACCATGGGCAGGAAGGGCTGCCTATCGAAGTCGGGTGCCTGGAAGCGATTGCCACTGGCTCCTATGAGATTGGAGCGTATCAGTTGACCCACAGCCGCATCGTATTCCGCATGCAGCTGGGTCACCTGCGGCTTGGGCGTGATGCTCACCACGCTGGCCACATCGTTCACTGGACTTGGCGGCGTCTTGTAGTGCGGTCGCTTGGAGACTCCAGCGAGGGGTTTGCTGCTGCCCAGAAAGTCATCGATCACATTCGATTTGAGCTGTCCGCCACGTTGCTTCGCCTCGAAGTATTCATAGTAAATGGGATTCGACTTGGACAGCGGTGCCTGCTCAGGATCACGTGCCCGCTCCCGCTCCCTCTCCCGCTCCCTGCCGCGCACACGCTCCCTGGAACGCTCCGTGCTGGGCACAAAGACGAGCTGCGGCTGGCTGCGGCTGCTGCTGCTGCTGGATGGGCGTGGCGTGGTGGGCTGATAGTTGATGGGGTAGATGGGAATGGGCACCGCCACTGGAACAGGCACACGCTCCACATACTTGGGCGGAGGATTGTGTCGTGGCGGCAGATAACCCACGGAGTTGTACTTGAGCGAGAGGCGACTGGTTGGGCTGGACGTGGTGCTGGTGCGACTGGAGCTGGGACTGCTGGTCGAGGTGCTGGTGCTGGTGCTGGTGCTGCTGCTGGGCGGACGTCGCGTGGTTGTTGTGGATGTGCTGGTTGTGCTGGTTGTGGAGCTGCTGCTGGAGGAGGAAGAGCTGGCATCCAGTCTACTAAAGTGATCCGGCGGTGGAGGCAACACTATACCCGGCACAAGTGGACCCGGTGGCACCGGATTGGAGTAATTGCTGCGATAGACAAAGCTATAGGCAGGCGGATAATACAGCGAGGGATCATCCTCGTCGAAGTCACTGATGTTCGCCGGGAGTGCACCCGGTGCACTCGTTCCGCCATTCAGGCCATTGATCAGCCAGGGTCCCAGCAGGGAGCCACCTCTTAGCAGAGGATTGGCAGATGGCGTATGGGGATGGGAATGCGGGTGGGCATGGGACGGCGACTGCTGGGCCAGCGTCTCGTTGGGATAGAGCAGCCAGGGCGCATAGGGTGCCGGGTAGACGTAGCTGGGCTGCGGGTCAGCTGATTTAGACGACGCAATCGCTCCCGGCCGGGCAGCAGGATGCGGGCTCGTGCCGTGACCGGCTGCAGGGTTGTGCTGCTGGAGCGTCGTGTATGTGCTCTGTGCTGGATGGGATCCATTGCCAGGCGGCGTATGGAGGCTCTCGATCTGATTATCTCGGATAAGCTGCAGTGGCCCATGCGGTTCGAGCTGCACGGGAAATGGAGGCGGCACCACCGGATTGGCAGGCAATTTGATTTGTCGAGGCGGTGCATCGTAATCATCGATTGCCGGCCATGCCTCATCCCCCGTCGCAGGTTCATTCAACCCGCCGCCCTTGATCACCAGCAAATGATCCTCGGCCAGCCATATGTCCTGCTCCTGGAGGCCACCGTAGTTGCGTTCGTTGTCCAGCGGCACCTCCGAGTTGCGTGCATAGCTCAGCACACCCGGACGCTTGGGTACACGCCGGAAGAGTTCCTTCTCGATCAGACCGTACTTGCCATCCCGCACCTGATCCGCCAGCGTCTTCTTGGACTCACCGCCTGCCGCCTTGCTGCCACCCGACGACGACGACGCTGACTCAGCCTGCGTCTCCTTGCCAGAGCCGGCACTCAGACGCAGTATTCCATTGTCCCAGTTATCGAAGTCATCGGGTTCGCTGAGCAGCGCCTCATCATCGCCAGCGTCGTCGTCGTCGTCGTCCTCTCGCTGATGCGTCTTGCTCGCTGGCGTTGTGCGCGGCGTGGGTCGTGCCAGACGGTACGAGCTGCTCGACTTGCGGCGTCCAGGTCGGGGCGTGGGCGTGGTCAGCGATGTTGCTGTCGTCGATGTTGCTGTGGTGCTGCTGCCCGTGGAGCTGCTGCTGCTGCTGCTGCTGCTGTTGGCACTCACCGCGGACACCTCGTAGGTGGAGTGTCCCTGCGCATTGTGAATGTGCCCCGCCACAAGGCGTTGGATCATGCGTGGCCTGCAAGCAAAGGAAGAATCGGGCATGAGTTGGGATCTGACCAGGTCTAAGGGTTTTGGGGTTGGGTATAGAGATGGGAGTGCAGTTATCGAAAATCGATAAGAGTTGCAGGTTTTTATATTTCTGAAGATCATGTAGACTCTTTCGGCCTACCCCTTTGGCAGATTTGAAAAACCGGGAATGAGATGGGATCTGAGAACGTCCAAGGGTTTTGGGGTTGGGTATAGAGATGGGAGTGCAGTTATCGAAAATCGATTTATATTTCCTGTTGTTTATTACTAATTTTGACCTCCGCAATCGATTAAAATTAAAACCTCGCGATTTAAAATTTTGAAAAAAAAAATGTTTAAATTTTACAGGGGGGACCATTGTCTAAATTTCCAAAATATCAAAAATATTATGATATTATTTAAATGTAGAATCACTCAGTTAATCAAAACATAAACAAAATGTCATTCCGCGTGAAAATCGTTTGATTTATAAGAAAGTTATGATCGGTGTAAAATGAGGGTACCAGGCCTGTTGAGGGTGTTACATGTCTAATTTTTTGACCATTTCGACATGATTTTTGGACCAAAATTAGGTATAGTCTAAAATCGATTTAAACACTTGTTTATTACTAATTTTGACCTCCGCAATCGATTAAAATTAAAACCTCGCGATTTTAAATTTTGAAAACAAATTTTTTTTGAAATTTTACAGGGCGGACCATTGTCTAAATTTCTTTTTAAGACTTTAAAGTCAGTAGATAAGATATTATCCTGATGGTTTGAGGACGAGACTAGATTAGACTAGACTAGTCAAGGGTAGTGTGCTTCAAATACAGTTGTAAAAGGGTTACCCCTTACTTGGTAACCTCTATAAGAACTTTAAGAACCCTATAGCGCAGTCCAATCCACATAGCTTAGTCAAACATCACCAATTTTGTTCTAGTATGATCTCTAGATTAATTCTACAGCCCAATCGCATTTAATAATAATAATAATAAATCAAAAAAATTATCGAAGATCACTAATATTGAAAAAACCTCGATAGACGCCTGTTTTATCAACTGTACTTGCAGGTCTCATCGGATATAACCTCATATGGTAGACTCATCGGATATAACCTCATTCGATGATTGGGTAACACTTTTCTGGCTTGTACAACGCAGGAATGGGCGCACTGCGATAGATCGTGATCGATATCGATAAATGCGCGCGCGCATCTCTAACTCACGTTTTGGGCGAATCGAGGGACAACGTTGACGCTGGCTGTGATTGGCGTCGGCTGCTGCTGCTGCTGACGTCGCTGCTGCTGCTGTTGACGCTCCCAAAGTTGCCCAGTGTGGGCGTGTCACGCGGCTGACGGGCGGCGCGGATGTTGCCGCGACTGACAGGGGAGGATGTTGTAGTTGTTGTTGTTGTTGTTATTGGAGTGCCACGACGTCGCTGCGCTGCTGCTGCTGCTGTCGCTGGCAGCGGCGTTGTGCTGCTGCGAAAGCGACCGCCGCTGCTCAAGATGCGACTGCTCGCTGCTGGGCAGCGTTGTGGGCGGACGTCGCTGACGTGGTGCGCGCAGTGTTGGCGCCTGCGTGCTGGTCGTGCTGCTGCTGCTGCTGCTGCTGCCTCCTCTGCCGCGATGCACGATGCTGCGTGACGACGACGACGCCGCTGATGCTGCTGGCGTTGTGGCTGTCGCTGTCAGCATCGCTGCCGCCGCCAGCAGCATTATCACTATCAAGCGCAAGGTTAACGATGTCATCTGCAAGGAAAGCGAGAGAGAGAGAGAGAGAGAGAGAGAGAGAGAGAGATGAATAAATATTTGCTGTGTAGTGACTGCTAAATACCCTGTAAAATAATTTTCACAGCTGCCAAA